>UYWX01020297.1:0-206477 GCA_900622495.1 Hydatigera taeniaeformis | reverse complement strand
CCCCCCCACGAGTTGGGTAGGAGAGAGGGATGCGTGCAAGCATGTGTGCCTTTTTTCTCACTCCTCGAGTCATTCCCGTCGTCTTGCAGCGGTGGATGGCTGACTGCCTCCTGCCACACAGAATGCGACCACCGCCACCATGGCTAAATCGTGTGCCACACACACTTCTCGCACGCCAAAACGCGCGCACGAGCACAGGCAAGCGCACGCCTGTCTCTACATCGCTTCGTGCGCCGAAACGCACGCACCCAGCCAACATGGTATCGATCGGTGTGCGTGTGTACGTGTATAGGCGCACGTACGCACCAGATGGCACGTGTGCGTGTGGTGGTAGCAGCAGTAGGAGGGCGACGAGGAGCAGGACTGTGATGAGGTGACGGCGGCGGCGGTGGTACTGAATACCCGCAGAGGCGTGTGAGTGTACGCGCTCACGTGTGTGTTTTGTTTTTGTCTACTGCTGCCGCTACTGCAAGCGCGCCCACATTTTGACAGAATTAGGCAGGCAGCGAGTGATAATATGTATGTGCGCGAGGTCGCCCTAAGACAACGTACACACGCGCACAGTATGTGTGAAGAAATCTAGTGCTTCAGTTAGCATGAAGATCGAGACAGGTGTACACCGCCGCATCGCTAATAGTAACGGTGTGACCACTCTCAGGTGATCCGCTGCAGCTATCACAAACCACCGTAGTCGAGGTGATTAAGAGTGGCAGCAAAAAAGAGGACGGGATGTAAAGGTGACAAAAGAGTACAGAGAATACACTTTTAAGATACAAGGTACTTCTAATAAAGTGAATGCTTAAAGTGAGCAGCATTATTCCAGATTTTGATTACATTCGCGGCAAATTAAAGCTGATCAAATGCCTAACCCCTGCTATCGCCAAGTGATAATATGTACAAAAGAAAGCGATAGAAAATTCTGAAATAACCTCTGCCAGTGAAAACTTGGCCCCCGAAAAAGAGCGTAGTGGAAGTGACGCAAGGAAAGAAAGAAAGCTTTGGCAACATTACGGTTAACAAGGCCATAGAGGTTATTATTCCCACCTCATTACTTGTGCACTTAAGTGGCCCAGTTTCGGCCAAGATTTAAATGTCGGACGGTGACCAAATGTCCTCCTACAATGCAAGTAAAGCGACGTAAACTCAGTGAATCTCTGGCTTAGGCAAACGTAGGCAAATGCCTATCATTGAATTCCATATGACTCCGAGGATTGAGTGAACTTCGCAACGCCTTGCAGGCAGAGCACAAATCGGCGATTTTGACTGCGATTTGTCTCTGGTCAAAATCGTTCACATCGAATTTTTATTCCTCTTCGATGTAATGTAGCAAAGTAGCTAGTCTCCCCTCTAGATTTTGCTCCAAATCACAAATAGGGTTGGAAATACGCGAGGCCCCATCACCTTAGACATTTGCATCTTTTTTCTCCCTCTCACTCTCACCCTCCTGACAAACGTTCCCACCACCAAAAATTGATACAAGGACAGCATACCAACAGCAGCAGTGCGAACAAATTGATGTGAAATCTCCTGTTTACTTGGACAAGTTGAGAGATCTGACAGACGGGGAGTTTCGCAACACAGAACGCACATTCTGCAGATTGAGGCATTGTCTGAGGGCCGAGTAAAGGATAATGATCGATGCAAAACATAAAAAGATATCCTTATCCGAATGAGGTGCTGAATATCACTTGGAGAGCGTAAAGATTGCATGTTTGGAGGCGTTTTCATGCATTAATTGTATTGCAATGGACATACATCTGCGCAAGTTGATTTAAACGTTCTTGACCAGTTTATTGTCCAGTCGACGCCCCTTTGTTTTCACAACAAGAGAGCGAAATCAAAATTTAAACGGCCTGTAACAAAGCTGTTTGATAACTGTGCAGTGAAAGTTTGCAAAAGCACGATTCCATTAGCAGACATCTGCCAGCGTATGTAGTACATTCTGGCTAAATAGTACAATTTGAAGTGCCACCAACAGACCCATGCGCACCAAGAATCATACACCTAATGGGATGTAAATGTGACACCAAGTGCTTTCATAACCTAGGGTTAAAAGCTCCGATAAAAATTAGCCAGCCTCATCTGTGATGGAACAAAAAACTCATTCAGCCTCCCTTGAAGGAGGCTTCAACGCACAAAACCGGGACAGAGAGTTCACCTATGGTGACAGCCTGAAGCGCGACATCATAGGAGTAAATCGAGTCCTTTGCAGTATGAGATTCCCAAACTACCAAGAACTGAAGGTAATGTACGCCTAAAGGGAAATTTTCTAGCATAAAATTGAGACCTGAAGGTGGACTCGAAGCTGAGAAAGTGAGGCAGCAATTCGGCCACCTCAAAAGCCTACTTGTATTCAAAGAGGTTCACTCGTCTAGGCAATATCAAGTGGCAAACGTGGATCTGGCGGTCTTCTAGATGCCTAGACAGAGATTAAGTTAGAAAATGACACTCGTTTAGCTACAGACAAAATAGGGAGCGTCGCAGCAATGATGAGACCGGAAACAGACACTTTCAAAACAAATACAGAGAAAGAAGTAGCATTTATATGGTGAGCCAGCTACTACTAGGGGCAGCAAAAAACGGCTTATTAGCGGAGCTTTGGTAGTAAGTCGCTAATGGGTTGCCTCCGGTCGAAAAGTAGAACTTACATCTGCATAGTGCCACAGTTCATGAAAAGTGAGCACCCATGCACAAGAGGCTAAAGTGTGGTAGGTAATTTCTTACTTCCAATTTTTGGTGACAAAAAACAAAATCTACGGGTTTATGCTTCTGCTCAAACAATTTATCAATGGCTAAGATATTATCTGATTACCGGGAACATAATCATCAAGGGAAGAACAAGCACAGAATCTTGTAAACGAAAAATGAACGGGTTGCCAATTATAGTGGCATCACGAAACAAGTTATTTTAATGCAGGACAGTAATCAGAGAAGCAATCAAACCTCTAATGCTGCAAAGTGTACAGTTGAAGTGGGAAAATTACATAAGAAGTATGAGAAAAGCATGAATGAAGCAACATGGTGTAGCCGAAGAACACGTCCTATACAGTGAAGGCTCTCAATCAAACGACCTGACTGATACGAGATAGAGGATGGAACTTGAGTCGTTTCCGCCCTCAACAATCACAAGTCCAAAGTCAAGTGCGCAGTGATGTGACGCAGCAGCATGGTACACTCGAAGAACAAATTAATCATTCCCTTCTACCGCACTCGTTTGCTAGCTTGTTAGCTAGCCCTCGCACAAACGTCTAAAGCGCACACACCAACGCTGCTGGTGCGTACGTGCACCCGCTCGTCCCACAAGTTTACCAGGTGAAGGTGAGTCACCCTCCTATCCATCCCATCATTCGCGGGGGTTACGTTCCCTCCGGCACTCCCTACATGTGGGCTTCGCGTTTCCAGTTCGCACTTTCACAGTGGCACAGCCTGGTGTGCCTTCGAGAGTTTGAGCAACCCACTGCAGACCTCAAAACCCATTGACCCCGGCAATGCACCACAATACTAAAAGGGACACACTTTCAACTTCAAAAAGGACAAAACTAGAGAGAATGCGATGCGTCAAGTAGTTTCCATCACGTAAAACTGGTAATAACGAGCGGGAATTGAGATCCCAGAGGTACGCAATTATCCATCTTAACAGTACTCAAGACTTGAAATCAGATGGTCTCATTGGAAGAACGGTGCAGTAAATTAGTGAGGCAGTCAGCTAACCCAAAACCAAGAACCCAGTAATACAGGGCTGTTGAAGGAAATTAGCTTTGGGAAAACGCACGAAAAAAATTAGAGCTGACCGGAAATTGAACTTGGCCACCGCCACAAAGCCCACCAGTCGAAGACAAATACTGTGGTGGAGGAGGTGCCTGTCCTGAAGCGACCACGTTGTGCGGCTGCTGAGGTTGCATCATAGGCGGACCCGAGGTTGACGGTGGAGGCTGGGACGAACCTCCATTCCCCGGTGGTTGCCCACCAGTCATCATCTCCGGTGGAATCTGAGGCTGTGGTGCGCCTACGAAGCCCCCTCCACCACCGCCGCCACTCCCAGGTCCACCGGTGCCTCCTCCACTACCGGGTGGTCCCCCTCCGTATTCCGAAGGCATCATCATCGACTGCTGACCTGGTCCATTGGGTGGAGGCCCACCCATCATGTCCACCGTATGCATAGGAGACATTTTGACATCAGGACCAGGGTAGGGCAAGCCTGGACCACCGGAATTTGGCGGAAGGCCGTACTCTGGAGGAGGAGGCGGCATCATAGGACCACTGCTTCTGCCATTCCCGCCATTCATGATAACAGCAGGTCCACCATCAAATTCAGTTCGGTTTGTAAAGATTGGCTGTGGTTGAGACTGTTGGTCGTTGGGGAGGTTCGACGAAGATGCAGGCGATGTCTGTTGTTGTGGGGCATAGTGTGATGGAGGGGGCTGAGATTCGGGATTAGGATTATTGCCATTATTAGGACTAGCTACATGGGGCGGAGCGCCACCAGGAGTGCCAGGGTGACCAGGACTTGCAGCCATGCCACCACCACCTCCACCAGAGGCCTGAGGCGGGAGAGGAGGGCCGACGCCGCTGCAAGGTGGCTGTTGTTGAGGTACTGGAGGAGGAGCTTGCTGTGGCTGGGGCCCTCCGGGACCCATCCAACGCGCCCTCGGGGGCATGTGCGGATGTCCCGGCGGACCTGGCATCATTCCCCCGACAGGTGGTCCATAGGGAGACTGATGAAATCGCATAGAAGGGTGCATCGGAGGACCTGGGGGCTGACCACCCGGCATCATCGGTGGAAGAGTAGGACGTTGACGCATTGCACCGCCACCAAGGGTTTCCGGTGGGCCACCGCCCAAAGTTGGAGGCATACTAGTCACTGGTCCTTGAAGACCGGGATGTGGACCAGGTTGAGAAACTCGATGCATAAATGGAGGCGCGTTTGGCATGGGACGTCCTGGCATACAATGCTCCTACAAATTTTCACCAATAATGCATGTGCTCCATGCAACACAAAATCGTCCATTGGATTATTAGCTTAAACACAAGTGAAAGGTAGAAACGCAATAAAACTGCTTGCGCCAGAAGATCGACTAAGGTTCGACACACCTTTATAGAGTACAATGATCGATGGAATGCTATCAAACCGAAAGTAACTTACATGAGGCAGGCCGTTAGGGTACCCAGAATTCACAAAACCCTAAGAAAAGGATGAGGGAAATCCAAAACATACATAGTCATAAAAAGCTTTTGCCTCCGTTGTGTGTTCATGTGTATCCCGTCGTTCTGGGGCAGCGCTATACAAATCCCAAAAAACACTACAGAAATAAAGCCATGAATATTAACGCACCTCCACCAAGAATGAAGAAAACCAGGGGGTTCACCAACACTTATAGATTTGTCCCATCGAATCTAATCATTACGTTAAATAAAAAATAGTAGCGTACTTCCTGCAGAAAAGAGTTCGCCGTTTTTTGGGCGCCAATATGCACCAGATATTCATGAACATACATTGCAAGTCTAATAATGTCAAAAGCAAGCCTAAAAACTACTTTTCTTTTGATTGAGCTTCAGAAGGAACTCCCATCATTTTATTCTTCCCGTACATCTTCATCAACACAATACCATAACTAGAAAGGACGACTCGTAACCACCGGTTCAAGTGTGAAAGATAATTGGCTTAAAGTGAAAAATTAAAACAATGACCATTCTTATTTTAGATTGTGAAAAACACAGCCACAAAATAAAAAACAACTATCTCTATAAAAAAAACAAACAACTGTATAATCAAATATCAAATATCAAATCAAATATGCGCCTGCTTTCTGTTAGGCATTGGTTCTAAAAATGGATTTAGCTTGTCAGTGAATGATCCTACTTTTTGCTCTTCAATATTCGCTCTTACTCTTTCGCAAGTGTGAGCGCTCGGAAGACTATTAGTTACACTTGTTAACGTGGTTACAGTTTGCAGAGTTGGAAGTATTAAATGATATTTGGTCTAGTTAAAGGAACGGTCTGCATAATCTACTTTATGATAACTGAATGCAGTTGCACCTTTTTTAATTAAGAAGACCAAATTCTACTATTATTAGCGGTACCAGATTTTAATTTCCAAGCAAGTTAGCTCGCAACACACATATTACATTGGCCACATACATGTCCATTTCACTATCTTTTAATTTGGTTGTGCAATACTTTGTTTATGTGACTTTCTGACGGTCGGCAGTCACATTAGAATTTTTGTGATGGCTGGTGTGGGAGGTGCACCAAAGGGGAAGCGCCGAAGACGTCGCTCAAAAGAAGAGAGGAGCATTGTAATGCTTTGTCTATGTGACTACCTAACGTTTAGCGGTTACTTTAGAATTTTTCTGGACTCTGTACACGTGGGCTGACCCTTGGGCCATGCTTAGGCCCCATTTGCCCTGTTGTCTTCGAAATACATGTACTCACCCTCACTTATGCCTTCTACTACCCCATGGAAAGCCAAAGGACGCTAAAACACCTCAAAGTTGGTCCACCGTAATTTGTTTCTTAACTAATGGTAGCTTTGGAGCTCCAAAGCAGCGTCTTTTAACTTCCTTGTGGATAAAGCATAAAACCCAAGCAGAGTGTAGGCTTTTGGCTTAAGGGAAAAGAACGCTATTTTCGGTGTGGCCAATGGCTTACTGTATAAAGCTGCAGATTTAGTGACGTTGAAAAAACAAAGGAACTACTACAGTAATTAATCAGTTGAACATGTTTATAAAAAATTTTAAATAAACAAAGCGACTTAAATTTTTAAAGAAATATTCTATTATCATGATTGTGTGTAAAGCTACATCGTTTTCTTGTTAGCTATCTTTCTTAAATTGATTTCTTTTGTTTGTAGTGATCGCAGCCCGTTATTAGTACGCCAATGGTTTTAGGGTCTACCCAAGGTTATCAAATAGTGGTGTATTTAATCCGCGGTCATGTTAGTCGATGTTTTTCCTTGGTGTGGGCAGATTTCGTGCTTGAAGGAGTTGTAACGATCATAGTGTCTTTCCTTCTGCAAAAAAAACAAACTGTGGATTAGAATCGATTGACTTCCTCCGTACCTACTATCTTTAGTTTGGCGAGGAGGTATGTGGTCTAATTGTCTCAAAAACGGTGCTAAGTTATGGATGAGTAGCATTTTCGCTTGTTTCTTGAAAGACTATCTAGATTATTTTTCCCGATGCTTTTGACACTGTATATTCCCAACTTGGGTATCTGGGTGCAAATCTTTGGTCCATTTTCGTTGGTAAACAATATTTCATGATGTGTATTTTTTATATTATTTCCGCCTTGCCAGCTTTATTGTAAAGGCTAACTCGCTGGATACTGTGAGTTTTTTATCCTTTAAGTGTGGCTTCATTCGTATTTGTATCTTTCATGGCCAATGTTAACTAATTTTGATCATTTATTTTTCTTGTGCTTTGTCGATTCGCATCTTCAGGTCTTCATACCTGTACTAAATTTTTTGTATACTGATATGTACGATTATAAAATTAGGTCCTTGTTTTTTTTCTCCCTGACAGATGGAAAAACTTGCTTGCAGATTGACGAACCTCTTTGATGAACACCCGATCTCACAGCAATCTCGGAACCTGTCTTACGGTACTCCGGGATACCGAGGTAAAGCTGACCTTTTGCATGGCATTGCCATAAGAATTGGTGCCTTTGCGTGTCTTCGTTCTATTCAACAAGTGAGTCACATATTTACAGCTAAAAATGCCACATTAGGGCGGTAAGGCTGTTGGAGTGATGATTACGGCATCCCACAATCCTCCAGAGGACAACGGCTTAAAGCTTATTGACACTGATGGTGGTATGTTTTCACCGGATTTGGAGCCCAGTGTGGTGAAATTTGTCCGATTGCGGAGCGATGAGTTAGAGGACTTTTTACTCGGCTACTTTGCTGACTCCTACGGTAGAGCGCTTCAATCAATTCCTTACCACAGTTGTAATTGACTAACCTCATGCTTTATCGTTTTTGCTCCTTACCTCTGCAGACGCATGCATTGAACCTCAGGTGTTCTTTGGTTGGGATTCTCGCGTAAGCTCTGTAGCTCTATCTCAAGAGGTGAAGAAGGGTGTAATGGCGACCGGTGGAAAGTATGTAGACTTTGGACTTGTCACAACGCCACAATTGCACTTTTTGGTCCATATTCAGGTATTCTACTTTTTTCCCCCTTAACTGTTTTCATCCTCTGCAATTTTGCTCGTTGCCTGTAGGCAGAGATAAGACGATCCCAGCTAGCAGACATAATAATGTTAGCAAGTGATTCCACTGTTCACAGAAGTAAGGGAATCTTTCAAAATCCTTGCGCAAGCATATGTGCTTAATATTTTTTTGTGTGAAACATCGTTCCCTTGATTGAACTAATCATCGTTTGAGTCTTATATTGCTAATGAGATTTCTATAAACTTTAATGAACACTGTCCAGAACTCAAATGAGTTCTATCTTAGTGGTTCATCCTCTCAGCATACATTTGGTTCGGTTATTACGGAAAACAGTAAAAATGCTACAAAACAGCATCAAACCGTGCCATTCATTAAATAAAAGTTTATACTTGTATGTTAATCTCTCAGTACTAAACTAATTTAATGCATGCGGCCGTGTTGTCTAAAACAGGCTATTTTTCGACCGCGTGAGTTCCGCCATATTTCTGGTGGGTTTTTTCCCCACTAGAATTGTGTTTTGGGTCATCTTTCGATTATTCTATAAATAATGAACGCTCGCTTCCACATCTGTGTGGTTTGGGTATTAGCCAAGGTAAACAGTGATTACAAAGCGTCACGGAGCTATTCACTAACTGTACGCACGCTGAGTTGCGTAGTAAACTACATGGAGAGCGATGTGGGATGTCCTCTCGTAACGATTCTGTTTGAAGCCTAAATGGCTTTAGACATGCGTATTGTCCAAAGGAAACAGGAGGCAGTAGTTCGTTAATTGCTATCACAAAAGTGTAGACGGATTGAAACTTTTCTTTACTGATTCATACAGCAAGTAATTCACCATTTTTAGACCCGTCATCACGTGCCAAATTGCCTAGAGGACTATGTGGAAGTGTTCACTCGCCGTTTCGTTAAGGCTTTCTCTACACTACGTGATGGTTCTGGCGAAATCCATTTGAATGTGGACTGTGCTCATGGCGTGGGGGCGCTGGCATTGACCTCGCTCTCCTCACGTCTCTACTTAGCCTTTAAGGCGCCAACCTACCCCGTCGACAGTCCGCGCCTCTCTCTACATACCTATAACACACTCACCAGCGAGAAAGATCTTCTCAATCGAGGGTGTGGAGCCGACTTTGTTAAGGTCAGCCATAGACCTCATTCTCCATCTGAATGAAATTGGTCTATCCTTACGTTTTAAGAGATGAGACTGGTTACTATCAGTGATGGAGATCAATTTTAACTTCATTTTTGTAATCCTCTCATCCTTTTTCCCGTTTCGCCTTTGTCGACATCTGTTTTATTAAAAAATTAAGGGCAATAACTCTTCACCCATCTATGCTCCCTTAGTCGGCAGGATACTTATTCTATCCATTTGGCATGATCGAACCATGAAGAGTTCCAGAACGAACCCAATCTCGCTTGCTGTACTATTGTGAAGTCTCAGCACTTGCAATGGGTTTCCGTTCACTAGTATGAAAAACATTTTTACTTTTGTGTGGTTCGCACAACACCTCCATTGTGCTTATTATCAAAGTACGTTGTTTACACCTTGGATGCTTGCATAGTTAAAATAATAGTGCCTTTTTTTAACTTTATTTTTCTTCGTACTTAGTTGCTTCATTTTTCTTGTTACAGCTCCATATGGAGCGACCGGAGCTGACACCGCCAACATCGGATGCCGCGCCTTTTGCACCATCAACGCGGTGGGCCACAATTGATGGGGACGCAGACCGCTTGCTATACTTTTTCTGCCCTTTGGGCATGGAGGGCACCTCTCTGTGCCTACTAGACGGCGATCGCATCTCTATTCTCTTTACCGCCTTCATAGCCGATCGTCTGCGACTATCCCGAGAGGATGAGCTATGCCTCCAACTTGGTGTCGTTCAAACTGCATACGCTAATGCTGCTTCAACGCGTTACCTCCGCCAATGCCTCGGACCCGACGCTGCCAACTCAGTTGTGTGCACTCTCACTGGCGTGAAACATCTACATAAGGCCGCCAAGAATTTCGACTTTGGTGTCTACTTCGAAGCGAATGGGCATGGGACCGTCGTAGTGTCGGAGCGGGCACAAGACTATGTCTCAAGTCTGGAGGAAGATGATCCTTTGCGGCTCTTTGTATCGTTGTTAAATACGGCGGTGGGAGACGCACTAACTGACCTCCTTTTGGTGGAGTATGTGTTAGCAGCACGCGGCCTCTCCCTCGACCAATGGTTTGCCCTCTATCACGATCTGCCGTCGCGTCAACTTAAGGTTACAATCGCTGATCGAACCGTAATTCAGACCATCGATGCGGATCGCAAGGCCACACATCCACCGGGCTTACAAGTAAGCTTTTCTTTTACACTCCTTCCATTTTCTCATATATGTTACGGTTCTATTCTTACTGAGAGTTCATGCTACTCAGCTTGAGGTCACTGCTCCAATAAACTTGTTTTGAGATTGAACGCAGCGGAATAGTAGTAGAGGATCCTCCCAACTAGTAAATTATGGTAGTTAGTATGAAAACTCGGGTCCTGTTTCTGCTATTGTAATCATAGGGAGAACGCATCATTAAATGGTTGTCCTTTAATCGTCTGCCATTCCTTGCACCTATTCTATCACCGTAAATTTGCTATAATCTGATGCTGGATCCCATACATGCATAGCGCTGAACGCTTCCAAGGTTGCAATCTTCCCAAATGCTACACACACTGGCTTATGTTTGCAGCTGCGAACATAATCAGGCTACTGTACGTTTCGCTATCTAATTAAAAACCTTGTGCAGGAATGCATAAGTTCGCATGATATTGTTCACCAATCCATTTGTTTCCACCTGCTCGACCTCTCTCAACAAGGGAAATAATTGCAGTCTCAAACAAACCCTGTTTTGTCATTTTTACCCAGGATGAAATCGACTTCTTAATTAGAGAAGCGGATACAGCGGCGATGAAGTCGGGGCTGGCGACTTCAGGGGAGGGAGGGGGAACGTCTCGGGCTTTTGTGCGTTCCTCGGGCACGGAAGACGTGGTTCGCGTGTATGCTGAGTCTGCAACTCAGTCCCTCGCCGACTGGCTGGCTCAGAGCGTTGCCTGTCTTGTCTACCGGTACGCCAATGGCGTGGGGCCTGAGCCACCGGCCCCTGGACCTGTTCCTGTTTGAGATCCACCACCTACTCGTGCTCCTCTTGGCACAGCTCTACTTTTCACTTATTGTTAATCTAGGTTTACTCTAAGTATCTCACGCTTATGAATTGTGATGGGTATGCGGTGTCTGACCGCTTCACTGATAATTTCCAATAGGATTATTTGATCCAGAAACCTCTTTCATGGTTATAAAAACACGTTTCTCCGAAAAATAGGTTTACTGGACTTGTTGGACGGCTTTTTCGTCAGTATTTACGGACACATTCAACCTCAGATGGATGTCAGCACGTCCTTTTTACTGTTTTGTTATCTTTGTGGAAATTGAATGCATAAAGTTAGTCGAAGTTGAATCATGATAAGGTGTCAAGGTTCCCCATGAATCAAACTCCACTATAAATAGGTTCTTTTTCGACGACTTGTTGGATGCGGAGGCTTACGAACACACTCGCCTTGTTAATGATAACAATGAGAAGGAATTCCTTGACTTAGCTATTTCGTGAAATGCTTTTAAATCGAAAGTGAAAGCAAGAGGAAGCTAAAGAGTTACTAGGATTCACGTGGTTCCACATCAAATGGACCCACTGTGTGAGGTATTATCGGTTCAACATTTCAAGTAACAACGTAGGAACCATTTATCTTGACATTCAGGGTTTCGTATCCCCACTACATTTTATTCCTAACGCGTTTGTCACCAGTGCTGGAGGAAATTAACACCGCCATTGTTTGACGCTCCATTACAGGACTTATCACAATCAATTGACTAGTTATAACACAAGAGCCTACTGTCCTCATGGTAGGGACGTTTCGCGCCATTTTAGTTACTTTTTGGCGTCGAGTAAGGAGAAAGTGTTGCAGATGTACCACGTTGAGCATGGATGGGGCGTAGAGGAGGTCACATGGTGATAATGATTGCATTGTCTTAACATAAAGTCTTGTGACGCCGCGGCATTGTACAATTTAACTTGCCCCTTTGGAGTAGATTCAATGTAGTTACGCTTATCACATTAGAGGGTGGATTCTGCTGTCAAGATCTAAAAGTGTGGAACTTTTCAATACGATTATCGCTCTGATAATAGGAGCATTGCAAAAGACTGAGTACCTAGCTTCCATGGGCTCTGCTACCGTAATACGAAGGTCAGACATCAGGAGTCGACGCCTCATTGAAGGTTGAACTAAACAATAGCAGACGTTGGCTGACTAGAGCGTGATGGACTCTGGAGGTCAACAGACTGAGAAACCCAAGTGTTTTGGGCCCTATAATTGTTAGTGCGAGCACCTAGTTTGTTTTAACACGGTTAATTTTTTTATAATTTCATGCAGAACTCGAGGTAAACAGACACAACGTGGACAAATCAAACTTAGGCACCTTTTGCGCGAACAGACGGCGTCAATCGTAGGAGCAAATAAAAACTAATAAACAGGCCTAAATTCGGTGGTGTCTGTGCCGAATCTGTACACTAATCCCGTCAAATGCTTCCAGGACCCAAAGTAAATTTCCGTAACGATAAAAACCAATCCACACGATCTTCGTGGCGCCCATGGTAGTGGCGCCGTGAGGTGGTGTTTAAGATTCCCTAAATAGAGTCAACGACTAAGAACTTGGCGACAGCCAACAAATACAAGCCTTCATGAAAGCGTCCCTCATACAACAGAACTGCTTTTATCAACCTCGAAAGCAACTTAGGTGGCATTAATTATGTGTTCAATGCAAACGTACAGATGATGCTTGCCTTGTTCAATGGAGGTCCATTAACTATCAGAAGACTCGGTATTTAATGCAATTCAAGTGAAAAGCAAAGTGAACATTTCGAGTACTCACCGTACGGTGAGGAAATAAGTGAAGTGGAACTAGACGTACTCAGGTGAGAGTGAAGTCAGCTACTTGCATAAAGAAATCCAACCGGGGGCACTGCAAGCAGAAGCAAACGACATCACTAGAGTTGGCGGACAATTATGACATCGCCGGCAAGGAGACAGCACATTTCTCTCCAACAAAGGGCTTAGGACCCAAATCCATGACTGTCCACTCGTACTGGCGGTTTTCTGACACGGAACAGCGTTGAAGCAACCGCATCACCATAAATTTATCCCTTCCTTTTATTACCTTCAAGGTTTTCGGCTTCGATTCAAAATGCTTATCACTGCTTCAACTCGACAATCCCGGTTGTCATCAATTTGATGACCTCAACCATACCATTTCTCAGCCATGAACAAGTCTTCCTTTTCGCATATATTGGCTTGCCTTTTGTTGGGTAAAACAAGTACTTTGTGGATTTATAAGGCTCGGTCTCCTCCTGTATGCGCACAGAAGAATGCCTTCCTTTAAAGAAATCAACTGTGGCAATTGACCTGCCACCAACGACTTTTGAAATCGCCAAGGTCAGACGCACGACTCTCCAAGTTTCATCTTTAAAAGTGAACATTGACAATGAACAGCACTGCCGATACAAGTAAACATAACTCAAGTCAAAAGGAAACAAACTGGTTTTTAGATAAACCATGAAAAGAAATGATTTTATTAAAACCTAATAATTACCAAAATAAAGCCTCTTGATGCAATGAAAAAGGCAGACAAAAAAAAGTAGTGACGAGGTAGTGACGTTCATGAGAATAGGTTGGCGTGTTGCTCCCCGGTGGCCACAGTGTCCCTGGCCAACCATACGGCAAGGTTCTTCTTGCATTTCGCCACCAGTGATCTGGTAAACTTGCTGCGCACATAGGCGTCCCACTGCTCAAAGAGTGGCAGCACCTGAAACTGGATGAAGCCTGTCCCGCAGGGCAAGACGAGACTGGTTTTAAGGATAGTGGAGTGAAAGGAGGGCAAATTATGCAATCAGTAATAGTCAGCATCCATACCAACCGTTCTCAACGGTTTCTCCTCCTCAGGTTGAAAGGAGTGCTAAATAAACTTGAGTGCGCTTGAACCTTACCTTCGCATCGCTGTGAAAGCTGTCCACTAATGTATGCGTTTACAAGAAACCTGTTTACACAATGCCAAGCCTAAACATATTAGTGGTAAAGTGAAGGCGTATCAGACCCAAATAACTTCTTCGTCAGACTGTATCTGGGTACAAGCATTAATTCACTGTATTGAAACCAGTCTCATTGCGGCAGGTAAACCATCAGAGTTTTCTGCCGACGCAGAAACAAAATTCGTCAGCTACTTTCCATGTCAAGCACTTGGAGAATTCACACGGATGAAGAAGTGGGGGCCCGTCGAGTGTATTGACTTATGTAACTCATTAAACAACTAATTTGGGGCAAATAAAGCCTAAGCGATACCCTATGTCACTCGGTCAACTTATGCTAGGAAAATTTTCGTACCTCCCTTGATACTTTTGATCCACCTTTTATTCTCACATTTGTGTCCAGCTAAAGGCCATTTCCACTTCAATTTGTGATTTATTTGTTATTAGGTGGTTTCGCAAATATGCATTACTTATTTTATGTCCGTTCAAGAAAAAAGACCATTTAGAATACAAATTTCACCGTCTAAGGGGAAGGCAAAACATTGAAACATGCCGACTGGTCACTAGATCCGATACTTCTCTTCTCGATTTTCAAGGTCTGATAGTGAGAAGGACTAGTCACGAAAACCAATTTCATTGGTAAAATAAACCTTTTGTAAACTAACTTAGACGCGTTTTTTTGAGGTACACGCCTACTGAAAGTGGACATGCATACATTGACAGGAAGTAATGTAGCCATACCAATGATAAGAAGCGAGTATGCATTTGCCCATAACTTTAATTGAAGCAGAAACATTACCACATGAATCTCAAAAGATGAAAACTCATAACTGTTTATACGCAGGCATGCAGAGAGGGAGGTGGAAAAAGGAGGCCTACCAATTTGAACCTTGGCCTTGGTGGTTTTCTTGCGGTTCATGAGAGGCAAGACGGGGAGGGCAAGAAGGTTCTCTCTGTCGCCTTGCTGAAAGAACTCCTCAGTAATACAGTTGGCCCATTGAAGACAGGCCTCCCAGTGCCGACACGGGTTGGAGATATCCGCACACTTAATTGCCATCTACGATGAGGGTGTAGGTAGAATGAGAAGCATGATCTTTGCATCATACGTTCACAATGTAACATGGTACTACTTCACACAAGCAGAATTGCTATTCTATGCCACCAAATAAAATATTATGGACACAAACTATGAGTTGAAAGTTTGTCAATGAGCGGTCGTCTGAGAAAACCGAAAAATACGCTTTCAAAGTATTTGATAGATAGGCTCGTAGACCTGCAAAACAACAATAATAGAAGTGACTTGATTACAGAAAGGCTAAATACCAATCCTTCAACTGAATAACAAATTCTGCTACCTGAAACATTTTCGTACCGTTACCAATGCAAGTAACGAGCGTTCACTTGTGAACACAAGCTACAACTTCGATCAAGCCTCCAAAAGGAATCAGCAGAAGAGTAAAGAGGAAACAATGGAAACACGAAAATGCGCGTGCGCATCTGCGCACTAGAGTGAAATAAGATAGACGTAGTGACAATGTGCCGCATAACCCAGGGGTCAAAGTGATGGTAAATCACTCGTTTCAAATCTGTTATCTTTGACAGGCACATTTGTTTGCACCTATAAAAAAATTGGTACCTCCATTACAAGAGTAATATCTTCATAAGTAGGAAGGTAATTCTCGCAGAGGTAACGTCTTTCTGTCAGGTTCTTAAAAATGGATTGGGTGACAATATCAAACGACAAACGCACTTCCAATCGATCAAGATATTCCTCCTGTTTGGATATATCAGTAGCCAAAATCAAACGCTTTAAATGACACTTCATTTTTCTCCTAGAATACAAATGAGTATCCAACTATACCAAGTAAATAAAGGCGGCAACAAATACGACTGAAGATTTCATACCATCGACGAACAGAAAAGGTAGAAAAAACTTGAGATTGTAAGAGAACCGAGATACAAACATTTGAGTGATGATGCTCCAGAACTGATTCCTAGAGTTTCGGAAAATTCCTATAAAGGAATGCTTGAAAGCTGCCAACCTCATAAAATATGGATAGCATTTGTTTAGTTTTAATGAGGAATGCCTGATTGACTCCTGGATGGTCAATATCATGACAAATAGCAGCCAAGAGGGCACACATAAAGTCAAAAGCGGAGATAAATCCCTCTACACGCAGTCGTTTGAGTAGACAGTAGGTAGCTTGTGTAACATCAGCAGCGTGAAGTGCGTTGTGATAAGGATTGTTTTCATGATACAAATCCTCAATTTGACCTAAAACTATGTAGAAAACAGAAAAATACGTACGAAGAAGTCGAACAAACAAAAAATAATCGAGATGAAATTTCTGAAGAAACTTCGACTTTTCAAATAGGTATCTGCCGATGGCGAGAAGAGGGAAGCCTAACCTGAGGTGAGAACTAGGAAGCAAATATACCCGCCGTAAGTCGGTCGAGGGTGAAGAGGTTGAAATTCCAGTGCAAAAGTGGCTGAAGAAGACTCTGCCAAGAGGATTGTATAAAAAGTACAATCAAAAAGCAAACCTGACGATCTACAAAGTAGCTTTCATCAAGAAGGCAATGAAAGCAACGCGATCGTCGTTTGTTCTTAAAGTCACTGGTCTTCAATTTTGGTCTAAAACACGCCGTTATGACAATTTATGTCTCAGAAAGGATGGAAAAGTCTACGTTGCATTAAAACTAACTTGAAGAGCAATATAAGACCTTAAGGCAACTAGAAACAGTATATATCAATCAAGCAATGCAAAATTAATTCCCGTTTACATGTCTACGTAGGCGCAAAAAATCAACAGATAAACAGGCAGCTTAAGACAAGGTGATAATCGTTTCTAACACCAGCATTGGGTGTCAATAAGAGCTTACGCGACGATTAAAATGGTAAAATTAATCGCTCAAATTCGCGTGACTTGAGGAAAAGTGCGTTACACAAGTAGATGAATTGAATGCTCCAAACTTCATTTATGGTAGAGAATATATATTTGCAATTTAATAGGGAATTATTATTTGGTTAAAATGATCTGAGCACAGTCGTTCTTTTAACAACCAAGGCTCCTGACCTGCCCCCCATGATCGAGACCCACGCGGTTATTTATTCATAACAAAGTTAAAATACCCGCGATGGTATCGGGACGCTTTGATAATAAATTGATAAGGTAAAAATCCTTCGTTTAAGCGGAGTAAAGTAATGGTTTATCAATGAAAATCCAATGTCCATTTTGTGCAGTTATATTGTAGAAGTGTCACATAAGGCAGATCCGCAGGAAAAATGGGGAAGTCTCGGGACGCTACAGAACATGGCCGGCTGCCGAATGACAATGTTGTTTCTCGACGTAGTCTTATTCACATCCTAAGCCTTTCATGGAACCGCTCACCTTTAGCGCCATGAAACTGTCAGCCATGTATATAAAGGATTCAGTTGGGCTAAAAGCAAGTGTAGCTTCTCCAATCTTCTCATCGAGTAGAAGAAGTTATTAAGCGGTGCTGAATGCCTTGTCCGATTTTGACTCGAATGTTAGCCTATGTGTACAAGGACCAGACAAATCCCAAAGTAACCAGTGGACAGTATTTGGTCGTATCATCCATCCACGGATGATAAGAAGGGATTAAGTCTTGGCTTGGCCATGTAATGCTTTGTTTATCTGGCTACCTGACGTTTGGCGGACCATACCCAGGTCCATTTGCCCTGTCGTCTTCAGAATGCATGTATCCGTAAGAGCTGCCTGCCTACTCTCCTGCCCTTGAGCCCCGGACTTCAAGAGAGGGTTGGTTGCAGATGATTTATTTGCACTCATTACAGGGAGAATGTGGATTGGGATGCAGATGAGCCGAATAGGAGGTATCAACTGGAGAGATAATACTCACCGTCTTCGCGCATATGATTCGCGTTCCCAAATGGTTCCTGCCCCTCTCCTCTACAAGTCTACTTAAACAAACTAGTATATATTACAGTATTCAGCTTCACTTACTGACTTCTTATACCTGCCAGGAGGTCTCGGGACACTATAGGCCAAAGGCCAGCCCACGAGTACAAGTACAGGTCAAACACCAAAGTAACAGTCAGACATAAGGGCCATTAAACAAACAAATCACTACACAACCTGTCACACTTCCAAATGGCTTATTAGAATTTCAGAGTTCCGAAGCACTAAAATCCACAAAACTCCTTCCTCCATCGTAGCACTACCTTGGCAACCCTCACAATACTTAAATTCATTCATTCATTCACTTAAAGCAGTGAAGCGATGCTTCTCTGTTCACCGACTTTTGCGATACGAAACGTTGAGGCCAGCGTTCCACCCCTTGTGGTGGATACAGACGCAACTGATGCAGCCGTGGCTGGTGCATTCTTGCGAAGGGACAAGAATGGAGGTGAATTCTTCATCGCCTGGATCAGAACCATACTCAACAAAAGTGGGGCAAATAAGTGCAACAAAACCTGACCTGTACGTTGCCCATTCAGTGGATGGAAACGCCAAACATCTGCCGATAGTGAGATGGTTCAGAGTGTAAGTAGATCATCAAACGTATGCTAGACTGAAGGAAATAAAGGTGACAGAACGTTTGTTTAAACGCTGATGAGGGAATCTGCGGAAATATGACTTCGCAGTTCAATATAGAAGAGAAGATAAGCTTGATAAAACGAAAGCGCAGTCAATCAGGCCAATCTCAGTAGAAAAGGGTAGTGTTATGGTTAGTGCCATTTTTGAGTCAACCTATCAAATTTCATTGGAGGAGTACTCAAAGTGCTGAACATGGCAAGGACTTAACATACAATAGGATTCTGGTATCCTCTTATAATCCTACTGTGAAGAAGATGTGCTCTACCGGCAGGTCAACCGAGCAGATATGGCAAAAATGGGCGAAAGTCTACCTAGAAGATGAGATTGCATAATGCTAAGGAGGCATCGTGTCGCCTGAGCTCCTTGTGGACCCAGACGAGTTATTGGAAGCGTTTCTTTAGGATTTGCAGCAGCAAATGGATCATGTGGGTGAAATAAAGATGGTTGATGCCTCGAGTAAAAGACACTGGCAGCTCTTCAGCGCATCAGACTTCTGGCATTCCCGCATTGCTTGCAGTAGTTCAAAAGCATCACCCTATAATTATTGCACTTCTCCAATTCATGTCGATAGAGTGTCCAGGCTCACTGCCAGCCACCAGGTGTGGAAATTGACACATTTTGGTTATAATTGACTTCTTCATGAGGGCATCTCAGACCAAACACACAAAGGCGCAACATCCCTTACTCACTAAATCCATCAGCAGGAAGCGCCCATACTTATCCACGGTACAGAACGACCAACTACCCGCAACGTGAAAAAGAAAACAAAAACACATCACACCCTCAGTGAAATATGGAAGGCTTTTACCACGAAAGTGCAGTCAGAAGATGGGGATTGAAGTCTTGGGTGCACTTTCCATGCATACAAGATTACGGTCCTTCCCAAAACCTTCTTACCAAACAAGAAAATATCAACTTACAATGCCCTGAAGTAAGTAATATACCAGAAAGATGGCAATACAAAAAACTTTTAGTATCGCACAGAGACAAGTGCAAGCATCTTGTATCAAACGAAATTAAAATGTCTGGCGTGAAGAAGACTCAGTTCAGATACACAAACTGATTTTCCCACCCCAAAGCCACCGTAAATCCCACTCGTTTCCTCACCCACAAACTACCGCAACTGTAAAAAAAACCTACGCATGAAACAGGTAAACGTCCATCACCACGAGATACAACTATATGAGGGCGTCTACGCAGTTGGATACGAAGGTGAAGTCCACGCAGCAGCAGAGTGTAAGCCCCTATGAGGTCATTTACAACAACCCACAAAGTTGGCATCGGAGACGATGATCGAAGAACAGGGAAACTATTTAGCATCTATATTATTTTAAATGGTGACTTTAGAAAGATGGTAAGGCTGAAAATCGACCTCGTTCTCGGGGAGAGAGAAAACCCCTCTGAAACCGGGCGAGGCCACACAAGGCTCTCATTCTAATACCTTAACAGCACCCCTGTTAACTCCAGACTGGTAAGGATGTCCCAAAACGACCAACTTCCTGGCCTAGGGTATAGCTGCAGAGAAGGGGGAGAAGGATTAAATGTCTACAATACTAGTATCCAAATGGCTAGTAGCTACCTTGGTTGTAAGCTAGTCCTGCTAAAGCCTGACAGCAACGCCGTAGAAAACGTCTTGAAGGATGAAATCAAGGAGTCGATTTACCAAAGCATGTACTGAGGGAAAGCAATACAAATATACAAAATCAGTTGTGGATTACAAAACTTATTGGCACGCCTTAATATAATTTAACAAAACGCCACGATCCAGATTGCGACCTGAAATTAACGAGAACAATTGAGAGTATCAATCAAAGCAGTACGAAATGATTAGATGAGCTAAGACCCAATAAACTCCACCTGCCTTAGAAAACATGTCCCTTAATTTTCAGCATACAGTGAACCTACCGATGAATACCAGTCGTACACCGATCGGTCCAATTTTTTCCGCGCCTGATGGTGAGATCAAGAAGATATCATATAGCTCGTTGACACATTGGACGGAACTCGGCACAGCATCACCAATGAAATGGACAATACCCTGCATAGTGGAATCCAAATAGGTCTTAACTGTCTTGTGAAAGCATTAGTTATGAAAGGCGTGCAGCATTGTGAAAGGCGTCACTATCAAGAGCTGGAAATGTGCAGTGTGAAAAAGACTTCCCTAGTATCTTAGTAAGAACTTAGTCTAAGTTAATAAAGTTTTATTAAAGAAATAGTCAAATGCACATTAACAGTTAAATTGTCGAGTGTACGTGAAATGCAATACCTTTATTCGCATAACCTCCATAACTGCGCCGGAACTGTTGCGAACGATTTTTTCCCATTGTAATTGCTCGATGAAGTCTTCAAATTTTTTGCGATCCAACTGAAGGACCTCCTCTATGGTTATAGTGGTAATTGCCTGTAAGTGGGGTCACCTGGATGAAGGAGAAACTATGACATACGTGATCAAGGTGAGGCTTCCGTGGAATGAGAGAGGGGCGCAAATCATCAAAAATGGTGCTATAGGCAACATAATTTGGTTTCGGCAAAAGATATCCTACCTTGAAGAATATAAATTTAAATCCAGTATTTCAGAAAGATCAACTCTAAAAATAGGAAGACAGATACGTAGTGTCAACATATTTGGCCCACCAAAGTTGAACATTCATAACTTTAAGACCAAAACCAACGGTTACAGACAAGCAAGATAAAAGCAAAAATGAAAAGAAGCGCACCTTGCATACGACGTTTTAATGAGTTTTGCCGTAGCATTGATAAATCTATGGCAAGAAATCACATGCAGTTAAAATATAAAACGCCGAAAACAGCATAGGTACAAAGCAGAAAACTTTTAAAGTAACTCAGAAATTAACCCGAGAAAAAGAAAGAGAAAAGTGCGCTTGCCTTAAGTGATCCTCCAGAAAACGCATTTCTTCATCTGCTACCAAATCAGTTTTATTTAGCACCAGAACATCGGCCAGCGCGATTTGTCTAGACAGTTCGTTAAAACGAAGACAAACCTTTCACACGCATTCACGGTCTCAGAGCTGTCATCATTATTCAATGTTTTAAGGCAATACTTAGCATCAAGCAGAGTAGTTATGCCATCTAAAGCGATCTGACTGCACAAACTCTCGTCCAACCAAAACAGAGCTGCTATAGGTCCTGGGTCGGCAAGACCGGTTGTTTCCAGCATAATGTAATCAAATTTCCCGCGATTTTTCATAAGGTTTTCGATTGCCTTTACACCGGGATCCTTCAAGGAACAACACAAACAGCCGTTCCTAAGTTCCAACCACTCCTCAAATAATCCATCGGAATTATCCCTCAACGCAGATGTAAACTCTGCAGCTGATCCCTCTCCAAAATCGTTGAGAATTACGGCAATTCTTTTGCCATGTGCAGCCGTTAAAACATATTTTATTAGTGTTGTTTTACCCGCACCTGGAAAATATGCATCAACAACAAAAGCTTACCTAAAAATCCAGTCACAATTGTAACAGGCACTTTGTTTATCTTCTCATCGTCACCATCATCCGTCTCAACAAGGGCTGGTATATCCTCAGATGACATTAAGCAAGAAGCGAGCCGGCGAGTGGACGCTAACCCCTCTGATTTGTAATCGCGCCATTTACATAAAAATAAAAACAAAATATTCAAATGCACCTAAATTGTTGTAAATTATTATATAACTTTACATTTGCTTGCAGGAACTTTAGCTAATTACAGATAAGGCTGTCTGGAAAGGCTTAAATTTTGTAAAGTGGTGTCCACCAATAACCTTGCTGTACACACTTGGTCGCTGCCTGTCGCCTGGTTGAGTCGCGATGTCATTCCAGCATGCGGTTCGACCGCCGTTTAATGGTATATTTATAATTCGCCTTCCCTTGATCTAGATGTACACTCGAGGTTGATGCTTAAAAATGGGCGTGAAGATATTTTTTCACCCCGTTTTTCATATTTGAGAAATAGCTGAAATTAGTTTATCATTTAGCTAAGGGTATCAGCAGAGCAAGGCACTGGTATCACTCTCAGAACTTGGAGACATTCAAATTTTATTGTCGACTGACTTCTAGTCCTTATTTGATTTTGTTTTCCGTCGTCTTGATTCATTTTCCATGCAATCCTAAAATTTCAATTGGTGTGTGAACTATAGCGGCCGCTCGTGGGCCACCTGGTCAAAATATGCAACAAATGGGAAATCGACGGGTAGTTCCCTCTGATCCTCGCTTGCACCAAATGGTTGGGAAGAATCAATTTAAGTGAGTTTCAATGTAACACTGTTAGTTGCTGTGTCATACGTCTCTCTGTGCTTCATCATTAACTTCTCCATGAGATGTATCCACATTCTTGTCTTTCTTGTCCCTCTCAGCCCCAAAACTGTCGTTTGTTTTAGTAAGAAAAAACGCCGCATGGCTGATCGCCTTTTAACCAAAACCGTTCGTCAAATTATTCCTGAATCAGAGTCGTACATGGAACTGCTTGAAGTGGAAAAGAAGCTTGACCTCGTTTTAATGCGAAAACGGCTAACTTTACAGGAATCACTCAAGCAACCACTCAAGGTTGGTTATTCCTGTTCTACTATGCGTAACATTGCTCCATTCCAGGTTCTCTCAAGCAGTTCTTTTTAATCCGTTTTAGACTAAGCGGATCCTCCGAGTTATGTTGAGTAGTACATTCAAGCCTGGTAGCATCGATTCCATTGGTCCTGATGGGCAGCCCACCAATGATGGCTGTCCCCCTGGTTGGGAACTGAAAGTTGAGGGTCAACTTTTAGAAAAGGTGAATTTACAGTATTCATCACTAATCCTCCATGCCTTTTGTCTCGGACTATATACTCTTGACATATTCGGAAATATCGTTTCACATTGCCAGGATAGTTCCTCACTTCCATCTTTATCCTTTAGCCTTCTGGCCAACCCAACGGCCCCCCTACAGTTGACACTAGATTTCGTCGCAAATTTTCTACTTTCTTCAAGTCTCTGGTCATTGAACTTGATCATGAACTCTATGGACCGGACAACCACTTGGTCGAGTGGCATCGTACGTCATCTACTACAGAAACTGATGGATTCCAGGTAGCAATTCTTTTTCCGATTTTTAATTTTACTAGTTATTTCCAATGCGTTAAGCAACTGGCTAGTTGCACCTAAATTTACGGTAATGTCCCCAGACATGTTTCTATTGGTGGTCTCCTTAGGCTTTTCCTGTCTCCACGGCTTAGAAAGTAGATTAGCTGCAGTTGTGCTCACTGTGTCCGTTTGTACACTCGGATGAGCTTTTCACTCGCATATGTAGGATGGGTTAAGGTTTTATGACTTTTTTGAAACAGTCCGTTCTCGTTATGCGAAGGTGAAGCGGTCAGGGGACAGCAATGTGCGTTGCACCATTCTCTTGATGTTGGATTACCAGCCACCTCAGTACAAATTAGATCCCCGCCTTGCTCGCATCCTCGGACTTCATACGGGCACTCGATCGCAGATTTTTTATGCCCTCTGGAACTACATTAAGGTTCACAGGTGGTCCAAGCTTTTCTACTTATATATCCGTAAGTAGCATCTGACTTATATGGTGAGAATTTGCAGGCTACAAGACTCACACGAAAAGGACTTCATTAACTGCGACGCCTACCTGGAGCAGGTCTTTGGTTGTGCTAGGATGCGTTTCGCAGAAATCCCCAGTCGTTTGATTCAACTGCAACAGGCTCCAGACCCCATTGTTATCAATCATGTCATCGTGAACGATCCTGAGGACCCCAATAAGACTCTGTGCTACGACATAGAAGTAGAAGTTGTAGGTCGTAGTTCTTGACATAATCTTTGATCAAATATTTTTCTCGCAAAACTCGGTACTGTCATTGAACGTGGTCTAGTGCTTTGAGCGAACTCATGGAACAAGGGCATTTTACTAGGATTTCTACATTCGAACATTAAACGTTTGCTTGCTTAAATTTCGATAACTTCTTCCTTACGGGGGCCTGATTGCCAATCTGAATTTCATGCCATAGCGCCATTGCTTTTCCTTTTCCGACTTCGAACGACTTTATCTGTTTTTCCTTCGCTTACAGGACGATGCGTACAAGTCAATGGTGCAAAACTATCTTCAAAACACTCAGTCAAATCAGGAGTTAATGGCTATTGACAACAAAGTAAGCTGTTCTATGAGAATCTTGCTTTCCACGGTTCCATAATATGCATAGCCCTATATCTATGGGTCGCATCCATGGTGAAAAATATATAGGTTACTGCTTTTCTAGCAGGCATTTTCAATCCTCACCAATCGGAGTCATCAAGAAATATCGCTATAAGGCGAGAAGTTAGATTTGTCTTTAACTTTTTATTGTTTAGATTCATGAGTTGGTGGAACAGATAAACCAGATGAAAGTGCATCGGGAGTTTTATCTAGAGTTCAGTCAAGATCCTCACACCTTCATAACCCGCTGGCTGGCGAGCCAGTCGCACGACCTGCAGCAGATGACTGACGCCACACCGGGACATCCAGAGCAGGAACGCCACGCGGACTTCTACGACGCCTCCTGGGTGTACGAGGCCGTGAAGCGCTACCTCTATAATCGGGTTTGTCTCCTTCCCATTTTAACCTTACTTTTACCTCCTTTACCACCTGACCAACTCAACCATTGTACCGGATCTCTGTCGAGCCCATAAGAGCCCTTGCAGACGTTAAATAGGCAAACGACTTCGATGTACGCTGTGCACGGTGACTATTGTTGATATTGTGGTGGAATGAGATCCGCATCATTCATCGCTACAGAGATAGTGGATAGATGTAACATTCACAGTCAAGTGCTTACTCATTGCACGCCCCATTTCGCTTTCGATATTCTTCTCCGTTGGTTTTACTAAACTTCACTCGTAGATACATAAATCAGGAAGTGGAGGATGATAATGTTCAACCAGCCGTCCGGAACGGAATACTTTGACCTATTTTGTGATTTTCTTTCTCACTCTTAGATTGAATGCCTAGCTGATTTACAATGGTTAATCGCGAGCTTAATTGGTAATTTGCAATCTCTAACAGACAGTTCAGATTTTCACTTACTGGCATCCCTGAGCTTTTTTTTTAACCAGGTTACTTATCGTATATGTTTCTGTCACACATCTGCCTTTTTCACTGAGATCTAATTAAACTGTGGTGACCTTGTTTTGTTCTGGCTGGAGTTGCTGTTTGGACCTCTAATTCATTTAGATATCTTAGTGCTCCTAGCTCCCAGCTACTAGCCCCAAGAGCTGTGATTTCGCAGTCTTTTGATGCAATGAATAAACAACTGTGGTGTTTTTATTAGGCACTGCAGACCTTACATCGAACTCCGTAGTCCGTTGAGGCGAAATCATTGCTGCATAACTGAACTTTTCAGATGGTAGTAGACTTTTTGAACTAGCAGTCACTTGGTTAATAATGTTTCACATCATTTGCGTACATGGCATTTGTTGTTTTTTGATATGATGCACGGTGTCTTCATGACTGTGTAAGGTTGTGGATTTTTGGTACAACTACATACCATTCTGCTCGTTTAACTGAACAATGAAGTGGGATCTCGGACCTTGTTTTGATTCTAGAGAGATACCTGTAACCAAAACTACTATTATAGGCATCCGGTCGGTTGCTAAATCATGAATTCACCTGACGCCTGGTTTGCATGCATTTCAGGTGGTCCAGCGCAGACAGGAGTTGGAGCACGCCCTCAACCTAAGCGGTCAATGAGGAGGTCTCAATGTCTTCACATTGTCCCTTTTTGTTTATCTTAGTGCTCGTCTCCTTCAAGTTTTCCTTTTTTTCTCCTTGTTACAAACGCATGACAGAACGTCTCGGTTAACCTCAAGGATTGTCATGAAACGTGTACATGTCTTTTTGTCAAGGTTGTTTCACATTGTTGTCACTTTAAGTATTTCTTGAATGGGGCATTGATGACGCTTTCTCGCGGTGTCAGAGAACGTAAGTTTGCTAAAGGTGAATTGTGGGAGCTGAGTTGCAACATTGTATTCTCTGCCCTCAGAGATGTTTGTGGAATCCACCATCTTTATTTACAATTTTTGATTGAAAGTCTCTTTAAGCTGTATGGGAACTCCCTTACGGGAGGAATCACTGGTTTGAAGGTGTGCAAAACGATGTGAGTAGTTGCGGTGGCTCTGTGTTATGTTTTTAGGCATAAATCGGAGGCGATGATGAAATGATTAGTCTTTGCTCAAGCAAAATTTAGGATGAGTTTATTGACTGCTTGATACACCTGCTACTCTGGGTTTATTAGTTTTTTGTTCTTTGTCGTGTCAGGTCTTGCTCCCGCATTAGGCCGTATGCGCCTCCAAGCTTTGGCGATAGTACGCTGGGAGAGTATTTGACCGTAGTTCAACGTTTTCGCAGCTTCGCCAAGAGATGCAACTGATGACGATTGGCACTTGAGGATTTTCCAACTGCCTAGTGTAATCGCTATTTCTGATTTGATGTTTTGTTAATGTTTGATCACTGGAAGAACCGAGAGGTGGAAGAGTACCGGAAGTAAGAAAGTCAAACAGTTGATTGGGATTTTGCGGTGGAAAATGCAGGCGTGGCGCATGCACAATCACACCTGAGGGAGAGATTTCATCCATTCTGATGAACATTGGCTGGCTGCCCAACGTTTTGAAGTGAGGAGAGACAATAAATTATTTGACTCGATGTTGCATCACCTTAACGCTTGACATTAACATCGAACCGTTAGTTAGGAATGCAGTCCACCAATGGGTTGGATACGAGGATAACTAAGCTGGATTAAGTATTAACAGAAAACCCATCCTAAGGCTGTAAAATACTGACATCATTTCAATGAAACTGGATAATTTGGGTTAATCTGTTACATTACCGATGTCCAAAGTTTTTTGTTACGCAGATTTTTTTGCTCAAGAAACCAAAAAGTTACTCTAAGCAAAGCTATCTCTACAGTGGAAAGTGGGAAGAGTAGGTGGTTGGGGATTTTTGTGTGCTGTGTGGGAGCACTTGTAGTCCTGATAGTCGTGTCGGGTTGTCACTCCTGTTGGGCGACGCTGGTCTGCGAGCATACCGGCTGGAGTGAATGCATAAACATGAGGGTTATTAACCGCATCCAGAATGCTCTGCCCTCGTAACGCAGTCATGATGGCGGTCTAGACGAGCCTTAAGCGATTTTTAAGTCCTAAAGAAATCGAGGGGATTGGAGAATAGTCGATTTCACATGAATATCGGCTCATTGTTTTGTTAAATGTAGTAAAGAATTCTGGAAGATTAAACCGTAGTTAATTATAATGTTTCCTCAAGACGTCTGCTTTTGGATCTCTTTCCCGTGGAGACTATTGCATGGGCACAACACGTCCACCGCGAGTAAGAGGAAGACAAGGGAAGGAGTTGAGGGATTTTTCATAATAAACAAGGTAAATCGCAGGCACAAAACCGCTCGCGTGAAGCTAGTCTACGCAAAGTTTCTCCACTGTGAAAGACGTCGCATATGGGTGAGTTCTGAGCCGGTAAAGTTGCCGTACCAATTGATAGCACCCCTCCCATAGTCTAAAGGGTTTATGTTGGTTGGATGTCCACCCAAGGTCAATCCTTGAGCAAGGCTGCCGGGACCCATACCAACTGCACGTTGATTGGCCGCATGTCTGAGCTCACTGGCAACGCGGGTCATGGCCAGACTGAGTCGTCGAACCTCAAGAAGTCCGACAGACGCCCGAGACGGCTGATGAGATGACTCTGTAATGTGTTCTTCCTGCTCCTTTCCTTTCTCTATCGCCTCTTCTGACCCCGCCTCACCACTTGTCTTAGTGCCTTTGTGATCACTATGCGATTCCTCCATTGCTACCACCCTGAGAATCTCGTTCATTGTGAACTTGTTGGGCTGGGATCGGCTCCAGAAACAGCTCTGTAGAATAAACCCAACTGAACAGATGAGGAGAACACAGCCGGAGGAGAGAAGAAGGTGGAGATGTACCAAAGCACCGACGAAGCAGAAGACGATGCCTAGAATGAGCATTAAGAGGGGGAACATTTGGCACATCACAACGTTCAAAAGGGCTCGTGCACGTTTACGTAGTCGTCTCCGCTTGCGTTGTTTGAGGAGGTCGTGTAGGGTACGTGGTCGGAGAGGGCGGGCAGTGCTCACCTTCTCATCCCGAAGGGTGCTCGTCGATGGACTGTGGCTTTCGTCACTCTGTCGCGTCATTCCAGCAGCAAATACCGTCGCATCTCCCTACAGAGGCGCGCGCTGTTTGCCCACACGCACCTCTCTACATCAATGGCAGCGTCTCTGTCCAATCGGAGGGCAGGTGGTGGCATTTAAAATGGAAAGGAGGACTGCTCGAGTGGAATCCGGACCTCTTGCTTGTTCGTTTGTTTGAATATTTTGCACATCGGAAAGGTGTAGAGGTAAGCGAAAAAAAGAACAGAGGAAGGAACGCTCCTGTCAAAGGTGTCTGCGTTTAATGAATGGTTCCATTAAATCCGCTCGAGGATCGGAACTTACTTTTTTCCCGCCATGCCTTTAAGGCTTTTGCGATTGCAAGGAATTACGCGCATTAAATTTAAAAAGTTATTTGTAATGGACGCGGCGTGTTTATTTTTGAACTTCCTCTTTCTATGCAATAGCGATTGCAGGTATGCGAAGCATGTTTGTGAATAGCGACTTCTCCCCGTCTATCAACGCATTTGCCGCCAACGATCAATTTGAGTTGCAGATTTCATCAAACGCATCTCAAAGTTTGGCATTTGAGAGCTCTGTTAAGCATTGAGGGAGAGGGAATTCGAGTGCTTAAACTCATTTTCGCTATTCATGCTGAGTTTATTCTGGTAAATTTGTTTCCAGCATTACTTGAGTCAACCTTACCAATTACGTTTATACTGTCCATGGCCATGACGTTCTTCAGAATATATGGAGATCTGCCAGGACAGGATGTGTAGTGTTTGACGAAAGTTGGGACTGGAGCTATTGGCATTACCTCAGAGTCCTTGAACGATTATTTTTGTAAAAACCAAGAGTTAACCAAATGATCAACTAATTACACAGTCTCTCATATTTAAGAGTCGTCTCTGAGGTTCCACTGCCTCAACCTGCTGTGTCGAACCACTACAACACAATCGGCGCAGCTGTCTGCCCACTCGGGAGCTAACCGCGCCGGCCATCGAATTTTCATGTAACTAAGATGACTAGGGTCTAGGGGATGTGACGGTTATCACGAATGCTTGCTACTAGCCGTAGGGGCATTGGACCTAAATGCAGGATAGCACAACAAAAAATGGACTTCATAATGGTTCCTTTGGGTAGAGTTTTCCCCTTATTCCTCCTCACCACATTGTTTTCACCTCAGTGCTACTCAGCCACACCCATCTGCGTTCTGTGTGACCAGTAGCGTTTTCACTCACCTGGCATGTCATGGAGGTGCCAATGGCATCGCCTGATGCGATTCACTTTATTAGTGCACACGGACTGCGGGATCGAGGTAGTTGTTGGAGGTGGACACCGACGCCCTTTGCATATGCCTTCTGCCTCGCTGACGCCTGCCATATGACTGCAGAAATTCAGGTGGGGATGGGGTGTTCTCTTAAGGCCAAGCGCCCCATTTACTCCCATCAATGATGTGCATTAAGGCTTGAAATGGAGGCTTGGACCAAAGCCCAATGCTGGAGTTCAGGTCAATCTGCGAGTGTACAATGACGAAGTATTTTAATGTAGTGCCAAATAAGCAATCAACTTAGCGAATTCGTTTATCAAATGGCATTATTATTTTCCTAGCTTCTTGACTTAGGGATCCAGTGTCTTGCTTTTTTTTTCGGAAGGAAAGCAAACTGCAAATATGGTTTGACTATTGTGCAGTAAACTTTTTCCCCATTTTTGTCTATGTAAAAGGGAATAAAAGTACTTTCTTGCCCCGCGCCGAGAAGCCGTTTTGTTTTTTTTTTACTAGTTCAACGTTTAACTAATTCAGTGTTATACAGAGGAACTGATGTCGAGAACAGACTTTTGAGGTTTTGTTCAAAAAAGTTCTCCTAAGGTTGGTAATTGAGGAGGTTCGTGTAGGCAGCTTCGGAATTGCTGATATCCCATAATTCATCCCTCAAAGGTTTTGCCTCTTGCTTTGACCTTAAACTTATGTGGCCAAACCTTGCAACTTCAGTTAAAGGCAAGACCAAGACAAACAGCATTCCAACCTCCGCGGTGCTATCAAATAAAAGCACCTTTTGTAAGTTCAACCATTTGTTTGTTACTTCCTGCCAACCGCACTGTTGAAGTTTGTTAGTGACTAATAAGTTTATGCAAAAATAAGGGTGCGTTATTGCCTTCCACCTCACCTAGATTCTCCACCTAGTTTTAAATCAACTAAAGCAACATAATAAAGAAAGCGAAACCACCGGAGTTGCGAAGGGCACAAAGGGGAGCGCTCATTTGATGTCAACACCTTCTGTCGAAGATGTTCGATGGTGTCATGGTCGAATGTGTACACAGTCACGAACGACACTGGTTTTGCAACAATTCGGGGCAAGCAACTTTGAATACAGCGTTCTCATCTCTTGCTCTGCCCCTGTTTGATAAATTGAGGAGACAATTAGATTGGCGTACTGAGAGGTGATCAACGGCGCTATCAAGACTGTTGGCATTGCACTCTGCCGTCCACTAACCTTTAATTTCGTGTTGCACCAGTGCATAGGCACGCCATGGCAGAGGATAGAACTTAGGCCAAATCAAAACTTGACAAAGGGAAGTTGTCATTGATACGTCTATTGGTATTGCGGATCAAAGATGAGTTTTCTGTGAGGCCTGCCAAGATTTCCCTGAAGGCATGAGAAGGCATTAGGTTCTGACGGGATGAGTGTTTTCGACTTAGGAAGGAGCCGAAGGACTACCTATAGGAGAGTCGAACGAAAATGCGATAATGGAAGTTCAAAGTGTGTCACTCTGCCGAATTCGAAAGTCAAATAAGGAAGTACCGCCTTGCATCCAAACTGGAGCCAAACACTGGTACTGCGTCAGAGGAGTGGCGACCTTTTGTCGATTTAGCTTGTAATATGCATTAGCTAAACATTGACCAGGAAAAATGGCGATGCTGCTGTTTCAGGTCAGCATTAAATCACTGTTTGACAGCACAATACCCTCCCATACCACCCAAACTGATGTCGCGAGTTGGATAGCAAAAACTCCCTCAAAGTATATGCACTGCTCCAAACACCTGTTTGCCTTTGGAGTTGTTTTAAGGGAATAAGTCCCAAATTATAGCCATTTGTTCTCTTGTAGAAAAACAAAACCTTTTATTAGACAAATTAAGCCTCCTCTAGTAGTGGCCTACCAGGCTGAGTCGATGAGCCACAGTTTGGCTTTGTTTTCCCGTTCCATATGCTGGGCCTGAACATCTGTCTAACCGATTGAGTAACCTTTGAAGCAGTGAAAATCAGCTGCTCCACCTTAATACGTCGATGTAATTGTGTAGTGAAGGGTGAGCTGGGAGAGGAGTGAACACGCTCCAAGTTTTCCTGGCTGCCGCCTGTAAGAGCTTTTTAGGCTGCGATCAACTGCACATCTGCTTTACCCCAACTCCGTACTTTGTCACATGGACTTCAGCATGGCACAGTTTAGAATCAGAGCATGCGTTCCTCAAGGCGGTGAGGCAAAATGCACAATTTGCTGAAAAGCTGCTTAGCCAGAAGGGATTCGACTATGCGATAAAAATGTCGCCTTCATAGTTGTTCAGGCTTTCAGATTAATCATTATGCTTGGCTAAGCTTCGATGTCCGCTACCTCATCTACAGCCTCGTTTTTCTCTTTTTGTTAGGGTTCACTTTGATAACTCCACCACTCAGTTAGTGTGTTTGCGCGATGGCCTTAAAATGGCGTCTGGCAAAATGATTGGGTAGGACAAGGCAATCTACCTGAATTTGTAGTTGCTAAATCATCTTTCGGGTTATGGTCCAACAAATGGGAAGTAAAATACTTATTCAACAAGAGCAACGTTGCCAAGACGTACTTTTACGAGCCACTTAACGTCACGATAGGCATTTAAGCAAGTAGCCAAATCGGAATGCCAAAAAAAAGCTATGAAGGGCTGCATGTTGGTTTGAATGGTTCAACGATTTCAATGTCCTCAATTGCAGCCCCCAATGTACACTCGCTGTATATTCTTATTTCCATCGCCTTCCCTTACCGACTACGCACAACTTAACACTCTTCACTGGATATATTTTCCTACAGCGAATTTATGCTACAAGCACCAGACGAGCCAATTAATGAAAACGGTCAGTCACTGCCATTAATGAGCACTTTTGAAGCCTTCACAATGAAAGGCATTGCTAGCCGTTTTAAGGGCTGTGTACTGTCACCGTTGCCGATGTCTTCATCTTTCTGCACTGTTGTCCGCTAGTCAGTGAGAGAACCTTTACGATGACTGCATTTGTGAACTCTACGGCTTGTAACTCCTTCCTCTACTATCGAGGAACAAAAATACTATTATGACCTCTCACAACTTCCCTATAGGAGAAAGTGAAGGTAATGCCAAAGCGAAATGCATGTGACTGATGCATAACGTAGCTTGGATGCTGTGAAGATAGTCCCTAAAAATTATGGAATCAACTTAAGCAGACAGCCACAGCCTTCTAAAAGTCATCTTCTCCTTCAAGTTCATCTTTTGACGATTCCTTTGGCCAAACTCCTGCTTCAGCTATCTGACAACAGTGTAGCTGAACCCTCTCACCAAATCCACAGGATGTGGAGTTCGGCTTTGGTTAAAAACTGCACTTCTTAGGGTGACAGCCATCAGTCACTGCATTGCTTTCCTGGCCAGATCCCAAAATCATGTGATAAGTAAAGTTTTGCATCATTCCAGAATTTTTTCGCCTTGAGCTACCAATTGCCGCTTAAACTAAGGGTCCTTTCAATCCTTACATCGTAGTTGTAAAGTCCCATTCTCAAGACCTCAAACGCGATGCACCACCACTTCCAGCGCAACCGAGCCCCTAGCGGGACGCCTTCTTTGACTGTGTGGCATGGAACATGCAGCCGCGCAACACCGACTTGTTTATATCTGCCTCTGGGGGCATAAATGATATTCCTCTCGGTATGCAACAAAGCTTTCCCGCGCTCATTCCTTATTGATGGGACCATTAGGGCATCCGCATCCATTTGCCTTCGCGGTGCAACCAAACAATTTGTTTCCTTTGTGATGAAATTGTGCCCCTAGGCGATGTGGGCACACGAAGGGGCTCCTCAATGTGAGTGCCACCGCTTGGTTTTTAGTCTGTTTACCTGATCTAATAAAAATTTGGATTAATTTTCCGCTTTTGGGCTGTTGTAATAATCGTAAGAGTTTGCATTGAATTCGGAGAATACAATTTGGCCAAACTAAAATATACTTCTCCAAGGGTTAAAGTAAGTACGATCATATGCATTACTTCTGTTAAATTTGAACAGGTTGTACAACTCTTGCCTTATTGACGAATCCAATTAGAAGTCTGCACTTCTCCCCTTCGCCCTCCCTCCCAAACATTTTTGGTGCCAGAAAGACATGTTCAGCACCAATTATTTGCCCTTAAATCGTCTTTTAGAATTGTGATGCCAATGCCGATTGCTGGTGATTCAGTTAATTATTGTCTATCCTTCCTCTACAAAATTTGAAGCTCCGCCAGCAAATCACTTAGGCTCAGTCCTGAGCGAGTAGTTGCAGTTTGTGTGTGCTGCCCATAGAAATAACCTTACAGATGCACCAGACAAAGCTGTCTTCGTGTGAAGGTATTTCTGCGTTCGTCTTACACTTCATTTTCATTTGATCCACTTAAATTATGCGTATTGTTACAGTATTTTATGGAATACAGTTCTCTGTTGCGTTCCGAGACTTTCCACTAGGTAGAAGAAGGTATTAAGTTAGACTGAATGCATTTATTCCACGAGGAAGAGGAGGGCTTGGACTGTAACTTAGTCCGGCGGCCAGCCCATCCGTAGGAGAGCAAGCTGAATACCAAAGTAACCGCTAGATCTAAATATAGCCACATAAACAAAGTATTACATCCTCCTATTCCATCTTTTTCAATTCCTCCTTTGTATTGTAAGACTTTTTATACAGTCTAGCAAATCTTTTCCTTAGATGTACACAAGTTGGAATGGAAAACAGTTTACCCTCCATAAAAGGGTTAGTCTGAATGGTCCACAATTTTGAGATGAGACTTGTCAAGAAGTGCATTCACGAGCACCGATTTTTCACCTCAACCAGAGAAGAATTTTGGACTGATCAGCTTAAAATATCTGCCTTTACCTAGAGTCAAAGCCTGTGAATGAAGTTTTTCTTGCCTAGTCAAGCAAAGGTCGACCGTGGAATTTTGGGGCAGAATAGTGATGGTAAAGGAGGTGAGGGAGGGAGAGGAGTGTGGATAAGGCATGTTTTGGCTACCCAGCCTCCTCTTTTTTTACCATGAGGGCAGAGCTCTACAAAGGCCGAGGAGGTTGAATGTCGACTTGTTGACGTAAATAGGAGATGGGAATGCGGAGGCACTGTTGGATGGAAATTGGGTTGCCTCAAGCAACGCTGTGCTAAACCATTTCGAGGTTTACTAAAAATGAATAAATTTTGGAAACAATTCGAGGGGTAGGAGTAAAACGAAAAAAACCAGCAATTCGTTCATGTAGACCCGATGTGTCAGGCGTTACACAAGGTAGCAAAACAGGGTGTCCGACATAACCGAAAAGGGGGAGCACTCGAGTAAGATAGACTAAAGCGTAAAGCCAAACAAAACAACCGAAAGTCATCTGTTTGAGTTCTGCGCTCAGTTTGATGGGTTGGCGTCACCTCTTCAACAAAGGTGATGCAAAAGGCTCCCAATCGAAGTGTCAGATGGAACCTGTCAATAAAAGAGGCCTTAGTGTAAGCCAATCGAGAATACGAAGACGATGTTTGTAGGAATCTTATCCTGATGCCTCATACTTAGGAATTGCACCAGTGGACAAATAGAATAGTAGGATATTTGAGAACCTTGCAAAAGGAGTAAGACATGTCCCTCTTATAACAAATCCTTGGGAGGGTGGTAGGGTCGTGCAAATAGGAAAGTGTTGTCAATGATGCACTAACACGTATGGTGCTGCTTCACTTTCTCGGCAGTGGGACGAAATGTTGAAACTCACAGGCTTGGGCGTGCGTGGACTTCGGCATCAAAACAAGCAACTAAGTACCAAAAAGATTCTGGGCTTATATTAAAGCAAAAAGGACCACGCAGCTATTTGGCTCGATGTTGTGAGAGAGTAAAACCCTAAAATTGACACAGGTGTACCATGGAGGCGACCAGACCAACACTTCACCTCTGTTCCAGTGGAGTGGACTGCAGACTAGCCGATTTACATAGGATCGGTTTAAAAGTCTTGGTGGCTGTAGAAACCAGTGATTAGAGGAGTGTTAAATCACTCACTCACTTATCACTGAGTCCTCCTTGATCAACACCTGGAAGTTGAGGGAAGGATGGTGAATGGAAGGAGAGGTAAGCAGTCAGGACCTCCAATGGTGAAACAAATTAAGCCATAGGCCACTGAATGATGCATTTGAGCAAATTGATCGCTTACTCATCAGCTTTACGGTGCTTTCAAAAAGAAACAACTTTAAGATTCGCTTAATGCGAAAAGATGAGTAAACACGTCAACGTTGGGTGTAGACGTTGTTGCCACGATGTTCAACAGTGTCTGTCGAGTGAAAATGGAGGCACTTTCAAATTAGAGAGGTTGTCACTGCTCTAAACAATCCCACAAAAAGTGGTGAAGCAAGTATCAACGTTGGTTTAACAAGCTACTGCTAACTTATCACCTGCACCAATGCAAAACCCCCTCACTGACAGATTTGACTTTTCAATGGCATCCCCACATGCGCCTACCTGCTACGCCATCTGTGCTCGGCATCGGGGGAATGAAGTGGGCCAGATGGTTGGGGTGCAACAAGGTTGACACACGAATATCCACAGGGGTCATCTTAGGTCATTTCCACCTTCCAAACGAAATCCCAGTAGAACAAGCTCTTAGAAAATCATGCCCTTGACAAGCGTCACCTGACCCCTGTTGAATGACGTAGGCCAAAGAATTGTATGGCAGTGTGTAACGCCATTGCAACCGAATAGATTTGTGCAGTTAAAATAAAACACTCCGATCGAGAAAGGTTAAAGCCGCAGCCATGCCTTGGTTCTGCCAGTCTTATGACCCATCCGGCTTCAGGCGAGTCTTTGGGTACTAAGCCACCCATCAAAGATTCACGTTGGAGCAAATGTTCAGTTTTGTTAACAAAATAAACAAAACATTAGTCATGCTGTGAACATGATCAAACAAGTGTTAAAATGCAGTTTTCCTTAACTAAATGTCTTATTGGCATTAAAGGACAAAGGTTCTCACGACATCTCCTTTGACGCGCAATCATGTTGTTGGTCTTGGTCGTTGCTCCATCTTTTCCATTTTATAGGAAGAATTGGTAAATTAGAAGAGCAAAGATTTGGGGCTAGACCCTTAAAGTCTTTATTTCATAGGTTTTATTCCATCCAAACAGCTACAGCTCTTACTTTTGCTCCATTTTGCCTTTACAGCTGCAAGTTAAGTAAACTAGTTCAGCTCGTTTTAGCCTCCTTTAGTCGTGGACAACTGCGTTAAGGGAGACGGTACTACGTCTCTTTGAACTGCTAAGTTGGTTCGACAGATCTGAAGCAATTTTAATCGCTTTTTTGAGTTGCAAATTTACCTTTCACTGATAAACCTCATTTAGCACGCCATCAAGGAGAAACCTATTCAAAAAATTTTGTTGAACATCCAAAGCCATGACAGCATTTGTAAGGACTCAGCCAGAAAAGACCATAATCGAAAAAAGATATGATCGTTGGAAATGCACATTTACTACTATCATCATTGGTAGTGAATGTAGATAGTTTAAAGACTGAATAACCTCCAAAACAGTTAGATTTTAATTTAAGAGTTGCAATTTGTTTCTTCCTTAATATGACTTTTCGACCAAGTAAGAAGTATAGAAGCGTATGGAGTTCGAAATGGTATCGGTTGCTTTAATAAATTTTATTACTCCTCAGCTGTTCGGTACCGCTGAAGCCCAAACCATAACTGAACACTTTACTTAAGCATATGCTTTTATCCATTCGCCGAGTGACCATACTTTGAACAGCATTCACAAAGGAGTAGAAGTGTTGTTCTGCTGTAGTGATCGCAGGGTTGCTCTTGTTTACACCTTCCCACTTGGCATGCACCGCGATTCCAATTGGCTGACTCCACGCCCTCATGTTTTGCAACTGGTTAATCGTGGAGCTGCTCCTGTTTTATCAGTCCAAAGCACATGAGGGTCATGCTCGAAGTGAAAGAAATGTAAGTCTCCAGTGTACACATTTCAATTAAATTCTTTAAATATATGATATCGTAATTATGAACTTCAAAAAGTTGGAATGTTTCTCTGCCTCTAGGGGCACAGATTGTGCAATTTGTCGTCAAGTGGATAAAAAGGAATTATGATTTGACGCCGTAAGTAGGATTGTCAAGCTGCTCCTTTAAATGCAAATATCCGCTTAGCGCACTCGAAATACAACTGATGGTACTGCTTTATTTTGTGTTCAAAAGTGGTCTTAAATGTCGAAATATTATTATCTGAAGGTCACCTTTGTCGCAGCTAACAGTATCAAGGTAGATGGACTCAATTTATCAGTCGCGTAGGCATAAGACTGCAATTTACCTGGCCTCAGTTTCTCGATGGAAGTGTAGAAGTCAACGGGTCTCCATGATAAAACATTTAATTCATCAAACCCGAATGAAAACCACTTGTTTTTTTTATTGACTGCAAGCATTAAAGATTAAGAAAATGAGTGAGATATAAACAGGAATTAGATAAATTCACCAGAAACAACATCACGAGGAAGCCAGCTAAGTGGTGCTAGTAGTGACTGGATGGCTCACTGAGGGAGTAGATGAGGGAGGAAGATAAGATGAAGTGATGGTAGGGGTTGAACAAACAGGAGCGACTTCGGAAAATGGAGCACTGGTAGTCCCCAGAGGTGGCATGGGGGGCAGATTACTCCCAAACATTGGGTTCATGATCAGCGAAAGGTTAGGATGTTGAAGTAATGTTGGTGGAAGGGTTGAATTCAAGTCGGGGAGTGATGCATTTTTTGATTCAAAAAATGTAGCACTCTGAAGCAGAAAGTTCGCCGCCAAACGTAGACAACTACCGATTATGCAGGCAGATGCATCTGCAGGGGAATTGGAAATTGAGGTCGGCCATGTCTGATTCATTTGGCGGGATTGTGGTGTTTGACCAACCGAATCCTCTATTCCGCCAGAATTTGGCTTTAAGAAACAAAATACCTAAATAAGGCTCCATTGCCTTAGTTGCTTAATGGCCCTGTTGATTTCATACTACTACCCTGACACCTTTTAAAGCAGTAAAGTTGAGAACGTTTTGAGCGCACTTTTTTAATAGCTAAGGTCTTCTGCAGATCACTTGGTGCTATTGGAAGGGTCAGGAATAGCAGGGCTTTTAGTATTGGCTCTAAGATCCCAGATTTTGTAACTCTAGGCCAAGCGTCTGATAAAAATCCATTGAGTACCTAAGAAAACCCCGTAACACCAGTATGTTACAAGCAATTACTTAATTGTTTAAATATTAACTCACAAGTGGAAAGTCCGTTAGACTGGTAATGGAAGCTGATGATTTGATATTTTTGCTAGCTTCAAGGAGAGTCTTCAGTGGAGTAGGCATTACTGCCGAATTATTCATTTGAATGGGTTTTGTGGGCGAAGTAACACTAGCGAGTGGCGAAGGTTGGCTAGTAGACATTGGCGGATTCGATCGGACTCTCTTCGGAGGATTAGGTAGGGAAGCGCTCGAATAGGCAGGTTCTATTGTACTCATTCCGCTCTCCAAGCACGAATTCTAGGTGCAATGTATAACCAGTTCTTTACACTTGACCAGTGATGTTAGCAGATGAAGGTAGAGCCTGTTGCGTCAATTAAACCTCAAACATTGACCTATCGGGTTTACCATGGGGTAGTTTTTGAGACTTACTGGTCTGATAACAGGGGATGGTCTGTTAATTACAATAGGCTCAGCCAAAGTGCCCATGTTCTGCCAATCATTAATAGGTTTTAATGGCAGTGCTTCTGCTGCAGGGGTAATCAGTATTTTCCCTCGTTTGCGTTCGTTAGCTAAAGCTCGACGCGCCATCCAAACGGCATTGGGATTACAGGCGAGGTAGCTGGGGTTTTGGTCGACCGAGGTCAGTGGAGAGCACTCGAATGCTGAAGTTGGCTGACTAAGTGCGTTCGATTTAGACAGCTTTCGTTCCTCGGCTTTCTTCAAATTTCGTCTATACAATTTTAATTGACCCCGAATCTTAAGACGAATCTGTCTTTCGTTGAAGGCAGGAAATTGGCGTCGACAAGCAGCCTCTAGCTGAGCTAGACGGTGTCTAGGCTGTTGAACGATGGTCAGACGACGATCCAACAGTTCAAGAGCCAATTGTTTGATGAAAAACTGTAATCATCCAAATAAAAATATAAAGTTTGTTAGCAGCATTGAGAATAAGCTGACATTCAATGCCGTCCTACTTTCATCTTTGAATATTTAGTGTACAAGAAAAGGCATCATACTTAAGGTTTGTCTATTTACTCCAACGCTCAACTAACGCGAACAAGTTAAATAAAGTTTCCAAGTAAATGCACGATCTAAAACCTATTTTACAAACTTACATTGAGTGCTAATTCTTGATCAGTTGGTTTACGCTTTGCGATCTTTTTCCGAGAGGCGCCGTTGGCTTCCTCCTCGTCCCCAGAGTAGGATCGTTTTCTCGCTGTTCCAGTCTAAAGTAAACAAAATTCTTAGGCATCGAAGTTTTTGATCTACCTATTTATCCAAAAAAATGGGTGCTAGTGAACACAAATTTCAGACACCACCCCTTTAACTTGAGTTGTCAATATTGTTCAACATAAGACAGCGTAGGATGTAAAAATGCAAATAAGCAGACCCAGCATAGCCAGTACGAAAACAATTGCTTTTAGCTGTTGTCTCTGCTCTTCGATTAGGCAAAGGTTTAAGCTTTAACTAACGATTGTGATAAAGATTTAATGATGTCACGGGACTTTTACCCTGACTTACTCTCAGGTCAAGCGCTGAGGCAGAGCGTTCTCCGCGTTCGGACTGCAATTTAAAATGCATAATCTTAGAAACACCAACTGTAATCGTCGATGTGATTCTGAAGAAAATTTTTCTAATGCAAAAGGCTGCTTTAGATTTCATGGATGGATTTATATTTACTGAAACAATACGTACTCGTCGCAAGGGTTTTGGCAGAACAACGAATGATGAGCTTGTGTTTTCTCTCTTCATTGCCTCTACAAGGAAAGCCTCGGTTTTAATGTCCTCCCTAGTTGCCATGGTGGATAAGAAGAAATCGCCGATACGTCACACTGATCAAATTCGGGGAAAATGGCCGGCTGGGCCTACACTCCTCAAACTGGGACGCGTCAAATCGATCAATATTTTCCGGCTGTGTGAGGCGGAGTGCGTGCATGCGTGTGCGCATGCGTGAAGTCAAGGCGCCTAATGGCCAGACGTATCGATTTTCGACATTTCCGTACGCACTAGAGTAAACACTCCAACACGATTGGTTGCCGAGCTCAACTAAAGTCGCGTGGGCGGTACGTGCAAATTACCTCGATGAATTGTGCACAGAACCCTCAGCCTGACTGCCGTTCAATATTGCTCAAGATTATCCCAATGGGAAAGAAGTCTATGATTGGCGTGTAGTGACTAATCGAAACAACGCAAAGAAAGAAAGCACAAAAATGAGCCATGTAAGCAGGAAAGCCAAAATATCAAATAGACTATTTTGGGGTAGCATGAAAAACACGCTCAATATGATAAAATTTGTTTGGTTGTATGGGACGGGTCCGGCTGTCGTTTCATAACTTTTAAGTCTGAGATGCGTAAATATGCCAATTGTCCAAAAAAGGCAGATGAGCTTCTGCAAATTAGGAAGTATCTACAGCTCGAATTCTGTCTGAGAGGCTTCCTTCGGATTTATTAGTTTTGTGGAAGCAGAACAATGTCCTTCATGTTTGGTTACTCAAAAAGAGAAGGGTTCGTGATTCAAGAAAGCGATCAAAACATCTGTTCTATGATATGGTGCTTTGGTTAAGAAAATGAGGGGGTGAAAGAGGTTTGCCAAATCGTAAGCACAAATTAAGTCAGAGAAATCCACAAGCTAATCACTTCTGTAATTTGTTTGTTAAAATCTGTTTCGCTGACATTCCATTAATAGTCTCTAAGCCATGCTAAGAGCCAACTCCTTCTGTATTTTGAAATTTGCTTACCTCGATCGTGTACTGTACTGTAATTTTTTTATATCAGGGGCTCTGGGAGAACTGCATTGGTGCAGGTTAAACTCATATTTGTTTTAAAAGGACATTTCTCCCGATTTACCCTATTAAAATGGTTAATGGTCTTGGAGAACAGAGGAACATGTACCGCGAAGTGGCGAGATCTTTGTGAGTCCCCTTGCTGAAGGTCTAAAAACGGGGTCAAGTATTGTCCGATTGTCCCCTGTCCCGGTCCGGTGGTTTTTATAAAGGCTGTTAACAGTGGAGGCAAAGTTTTTTTTAAACTACCTGAAATTTGTCAACAACGTTGTCGACGTGGATTGAGTGACCTCGCAGCACTACCACATCTATTCTAGCCGGATAACGATTTGAAGGATAAAGTGACAAGAAGAATTTGAAGCTGAACCTAATTCCGAAAGAACCATGTTGCATACTATCCAATGTTGCCGGGCTCGGCTTTGAGGTTCAGTGTTTCTGTTGGACACGATAAACATAACAATGACGTCCCATTGGCATGGAATATCAATGCCTTACAAAGATAATCCTTTAATACAATAAATTTTTCACACCAACGACCACAAAGCGGCGGTTAATATAAGAAGTTAAGCACAAAGGTTGCCAAGGGTGGATAATGTGCATAGCCCCTGGGTCATACTAGTTTGAACGGCAGTTTGACATGCATCGCTTGGATGGTTCACTAACCGCAAGCAAAACAGTCAGTCCATTAAGAAGACACCTAAACGTCAAAGGGAGTCACGCAGTACCTGCCAGGGCCACCTCACTGTGAGAGGAGAAATGTGAAAGCCCCATGCCATGCCATTGGCCTACGAACGTGCGTGCCTCACCATTTTAAGCACTTTGCCAACAAAGGAGGGTGAATATCAGTTTTGACAATAGTTCTACTCCATCGGATACACCCAATCTTCCAGTCCAAAATTCGGTATGTTGCCTTACTTATGTGTTAAACTTTTGTGCTTCCAGGTTGTGGTAGTGGAAACCAGCCATCCTTTTCATCGGTTGTACATACTTTGCTCCGGTTTGGTGGCTTCTCTCACCTTCAGAGAAATTTCATGGCACTTCATCCAGGCAACTGTTTACCACTCGGACTTTGGCGCCACAACCCCTTTACGCAGATTTGGGGAATGCATTAAAAAGCTCTAATCGCACCATTTAACTCGCGGCATTTTTCTAATCGCATCAGCCTAGCAATGATGAACATTTTGCTACTATCAGCGAAGGAGTGTTCTTGAGGTTAACATTTTGATCCCAACCAAATTGCTGAGGGATCAGAGCTAAGGCAGACGAATAAGCTGATGTGAGTCCAAGTGGCGCTTTGATATTCCCACTAACTCATGTGCTATCCACGTGGGAAGACGAAAGTCTAATTACCATGGGAAGTGTTTTGACACTGACCCAATTGAAGGCTGATGAAGAGGCAGTGTTAGCAGCACGTTTGGTTGCTGAGGTACGCCAAGGCTTGGCGTCCCACGCTCCATTTCCGTGCTAACATCGATTCACTCCTGACCCACAATCTGTCCACGTGGAGGGAGGAGGAGAGGGTAAAATAGGACGTGGCAACACCTTCGACCTTCGACTATTACGCATTTGTCCGTCCCTTCCGGAAGGCAAGGTAACCATTTCTGTTCGAGTGCTTACAATGTCCCAGTCCTCCGCCTCCACGAGAGGGTAAGAGACCGGTGGGTTGTTTGAAGTCCTGTAAAATGCCGCAAAGGTTATCACCCCACTTTGGATACTTTTATGGCCGTGTTTCACCCTGACACTTCCTCTCAATGTGATCGGGTGGGCACCTGTTAAGACAGTTCTATAAACCGGTGAGGATGGCTTAACGCACAAGAGAGATGAGAAAGGACTGACGACTGCATCAACTTTTAGGTAGGAACACTTTAACCTGAAGGCGAGGTTGCAGACACTTGCACTTGGAGTAAATTAGAAGATGATAGGAGAAAAGGCGTCTAAGTTGACACAAAATTTATCACTGCTACTCCCTAATTTCATCTTGTTTTTCTTCCTCATTTTCTCCACCTCCATACTCCTCCTCTTCATTTTCTTTCCTACTTTTTTGCTCCCCCGCAGGCACTAGGGTGATGGAATAGTTAGTGAACTCCCTTGAGTTGTTCAGGATGCCATGAGCATTAGCAAAGAGATTAAACACCGTCTTCATCTCGCTCATTCGATCATCCATATAGAAGTCAACCTGCTTCTCTTCCTCTGCCTCCTCTTCATTTTCATCTCCCTCTTCTCCTTTGCCCATCGTCACAGCATTTGACGCATGCTGCCCCTCTTCCTCCTCGGACTCGCCCTTCTCAGCCTCGTCGTCCAAGTCCTCAGAGGTCGCGGTGTCCATACGGAAAATTCGCGATCTCCCCTCTTCACTAGAACCGTTCTTTTTATTACTGTTCTTTACCCAAACCTTTTTGTAGCGCTTGCGATAGCGCTTGAAACAGCAGGGATTTTGAGTGCGTCTGGGGCACTTGTGATGGATGGGAGGCAATTTAATCATATGGACGTCCCTAAAATTTGAGAAGTGATTCTCATTTTACTCGCCTTAGTGCGGTTCTCCAAAACAAAAGGTCAAAAACTAAATCTAGGGCTGGGAAAAGTGATGTTGACTAAGTTATCCATTTGCACTTAGGCAACTCAAGGTGGAGATGCACGCGTTTGCAAAACGTCGACCCAAGTACTGTTGTGAATGCTTTGAATGCAAATCTCTAAACTAGAAGATGACAAGTTTAACTCTAACTCCATTTGATTACCCTATTTTGAGTTAACCAAGCGCATTTCTTTAGTCACCCTGCATGACGGTATGTGCAGCCTACGGATGTGTGTTCAGGAGGAAAAAACGAAACCCACTCTGGTCCACATTCGGCAGTGACGCGATCGTTCTTCCTACACGTCCACAACCAAGGCTTCTGACTACACAACTCTGGCAGATGCATTGCCTCAAAGTACTCGTCCACTCCATATCGGCTCTTCTGCTTCGCGGCTGCCAATCTCATCACTTCCTCTGCCTCACGACGCCTCGACAGCTCCTCTTCGGTGTTCTCCATCCCCTTTCGAATTTGATTGCAGAGCGATTGCATGAACACGGGATCATTAAGCATCACCAAATCATGCCCCAGTCTTAGTTTTAACTTCTTGGCATGGGATAGAGTAATGGGTTGGTCAAAGAGATGGCAGGCAATGTGATTTATCTGGAATGGGCTTGCCGATATGCCGCGGTAGTAGGACTCCAATGCAGGAAGGTTGGGTTCTTCGCGTTCGCGGGTGCGCTGCATCACGGTCAGAGATCGGTGCTGTTTGTTGGGACTGCTAAAGGGACTTAGGGAGCCATTGTACACGGAGTTGAGTTCAAAGTACTTCGAGGTGCGCCTGCCCCAGAGCAACTTGTGATAATCGAGTGCAGGCAGAGGATTCTCCCTTATCTCCGTCTCAAATCGAGTCACCAACTCGGGAGGATACTGTTCCGAGTCGACTTTCAATACGATACTGGGTTTGGTGTCGAGTCGGTCCTTAATTTCATCAGCTAGTGGGACTAAGGCTTTAAAATTGCGCGTCTCATCCGGCGGCACGTAGTCTGTGTGTCCAAAGGGCATCTGGCGCGAGATTTGGTTGAGGTTTTGATTCATATTGGAAGGACCTGTTCTGTTCTGCTTTAAGGGGCGAATGCGGTGCCAGAGCGCATTTTCTTCTCGCCCTGACTTCAAGTCATTGATTTTTCATGAGGATTTAAAATGTTGTGGCAGCGCTTCAAAAGGAGTGGAAGATTTAGCTGTAGTACTTCCTTCTTTCCGATATCTGAATAGGCAGTTGTGTAGCCTCCCACACAAAGGATTTGAAGTGAAGTGGATTTTAAAGTAAAGCGACAATGTCGCTTTACATGAAGCGTCTTGGGAGCAGTATAAAGCCCCTACCAGGGCATGGAGCTGAGAACCTGAATGGATGATTTGAAGTCCATGATTTACTTCTCAGCACGTATGCCTTCATCTGACTTAATACTATAGTAAAGACTTTCTTTATCCTTTCGCCTACTTTCTGTTCAAGTAGTGAGAACTACAAAGGAAGTTCGTAATTTGAGCCATTTTTGAGGGTTGACTGCCTTTAAAAGCCTCAAAACCATCGAACTCAGGTACGGCCAGCAAGCTCACACGTATTACGCTTTGCTAGCGTTCTTTGAACCACGGAAATGTTGGACTTACTTCTGTTGGCGTGCATAAACCTTCTCACTGCCAAACCAGTGAGGTAACTTTATAAAGCCACAAAAGGCCACTCACTTTCCACGTTGTTATTGACATCCTGTTAACTGTGTTTGTTGTAGTGTGCCTTTTGACTTGACCAGAATAAAAATCTAGACTTTCATGATCAAGGTTGGAAAGTGAACACCCCTTTGGGGCTCACCGAAACCGTTTGTATTCCCCGCTGACGCTTTCATTGGTACGACTGTTAAAGTAGTACCAATTTTGCTCATCCTTTGGAAGAAGACGGCTTCGGTGAAGTTAAATTAGGTCCAAAAAACCAAACTTCCAGAATATTTCCATTGGTTTTAGAAATATGGTATTCTTTTTACAGAGAGAGAGGTGAGCCTTGTTTTTCTTAAACACATTAGTCGAATAAGCATGAAAATACTGAAACATAGGCGCATTGTTGAATGAGAAAAGGGTATGAAGGCAGTTACCAATGTCGAGAGGCGTTCGTTGCCTTTTAAGAGGAAGAAGGTAAAGCCTTAAATAGCAGTACAATCACATGAACGCGGCTTGAAGCCGATAGCATGGCCCGGAGATCACACCGCACGGAGGGATAAAACGAGAAGGATCTAGGTGTCCTGCTACCAAACTCATCGAGTATTTCATCTTTTATTCTGGATCAAGTAAGTGGAGTACCTCCGAGTACAACTGAGTTGTACAACTCCTGAGGAATATCAAGGCAGGCGCTTTAAAAACGCAGTAGCGTAAGATTCGCTCGAGCAACTGATGCAATTTAACTCTCAGAACTAAAAGGAAGCCTTAAGCAAAGTGCATATTATCTAACCGATGCTGATTTAACTAAGCTCAATTCTCCCTCACAAGAAGGAAAACCATTATACGTTTACAAAGTTGATCTCCCAGCACCCTACTGTGTTTTCTCTGCAGAATGAATTAAGAAAATGTTTCGAAGCATCGATACGGTACGCTTAGGTACCGGTGATTGTACTTAACTGTTCATTTCGTCGCTAAAGCAAATTAACTGTTCCTGCTAAACTTACAAAGTGCGCCAACTTACAGCGATTTGATGCCTCGTCCAAAAGCGAGTTTAATAACGCGGGCAGTTTACTCTTCTCGGGTTACAGCGTCGTCCCACAACATGGTTCAAAGATCTAACCAGTAGCCTGCCACCTCCTCGGGGCAGCACTGGTATGCACCATAAATGTCGCTTCGGAGACTTCTTAACGCGCTGCAAACCAATCCCAATACTTCCAGAATTTACCTGACTGAACGCTCAATTGTTGGTGTCGCACAAAAATATTTTCTGTTTGGATAAGTGATGTATGCAACTCCTTAGCCAAAAATTGTGCGAATCTTTAGCAGTTATGCAACTCATGTACTAACAGGAATATTATGCGGGATAAAACCAGCACTAATTACCAAACCATACAAAAGCCCATCATTTAGCTAGTTATTGGTTCCTTCACGAAATTGGTAGCCATATCAACAGGCTCATACCTCATTTATTTTGTCAGTAGCTTAATGGACCCTAAACTAAAAGCTGAGTAATACGTATCTGAAACTAAAACAATCACACATACGGGCACCGAATACTAAGCCTGAAAAATTGTATTGGGCCTTACATTACTTTAATTGTCATTTTATTAAAGGAGTCTCACTTATGTACTTTGATGCAATAAGCTGGGACTTTGTGTGATTTTATCAAAGTCAACGTCTTATTCCGGCAAAACGAGATCTATTAGTTAGTTAGTATTTGTGCGACCATACTCCATTAGTTGACGAATCCTTCCTAAATTGCTTTACGATTTGAAAGCGTAAAAGCAAATAAATTCGCCTTTATCTATTTCTGACACTCGTTGTTCTCCCTGGATTGGGTACAGATAACAATTTATATCAAAGTACTGACATCCTTTGTAAGGATTTACGTGAGCTAATTATTCAACTGAAAGTTCCACACTAAGTTGCGAATATATTTACCAACTGATCCACTCTTTGAACCTATCTTTGTTAACTCTCCGCTTAGTGATTTTGACATAAAACGGATTATGTGGTATCATCATTGATGACCTCGTAATTTTTCGGTTGGGCATTTTTATTGGTGATGGCATTAGTCAAATGGTGCATTAATAGCCTGCAACCTCGAGGCGTCTCAGCACTGCTGTGTGGTTTGCTAGTGCGTGGTTGATTTGATGGTTAATTCCATTTGGAAATTGATGTCTTCGTTATGAATTTTTATATGGAACGTGTTCTCTTATAGATGTATCTTTCCATTTCTTTGACCTTACTTTTCCTGGCTCGCTCTTATTCTGTCATTTCCAAGATGCAACTTTAACAGTTGTTTACTTTGTCCTGATTTTTAGGTTGAAATGGCGACATCGACTCTCGTTCAGTATATTGTGGTGCGTTCTGATCTCAAGGCATCTCTGTCCTGGTCTCTCGGTGCGGTAATCGCACAGGCTTGTCACGCCTCTACTGCTGCGCTACAGAAATTCGCAGAGCACGAGGATACACGGGCTTACGTGGCAGATCTGGAGAACATGCACAAGGTGGTACTAGGGGTCAGTGATGAAGTCAAATTGGCCTTCCTTTCTCAGCGCCTCGAAGGCGAGCACATCGACTTTGTGTTGTGGCGTGAGCAGCCTGAGAACATCCTTACTGCCCTTGCTCTCCGTCCCTACCACAAGAAAGCTGTTCGAAATCTACTTACCGAGTACCCACTGCTTAGTTAGGCGCATTTGTACTCACTTACACACATTCTGTGAACAATGGGTAATATTCCTGTTTTGTCCCCTACTTGGTGGCTCGTAATGGAGAGTGGATGGAGGTACTCTTCACTGTCTTTCTGAAACATTTCCTCAGGTCATAACTTTCAAGAAGTTGATACATTTCAGGCTTTTGTTGTTTATGTAATTGTCTGTGTAACATAGGCGTTGGATTTTATGGGTGTTTTAAGGCTTGGTGCTTTCCTTTGCGATTGGGAGCTTATTGTGGATACGAGTTCGGCACTCGTCTCAGTTGTGTCACCGTACTAAAGTTTATAAAGTAGGTATAGTTTGAGAAATAATTGGCTTGTGTTGTAAGTGTTGGCTTTACTTGACGCCGAAAGAAGGGGTTTCAAAATGCTGGAATGTCTTATGGCGGTCCTAGTTCTTTGTTCGAGTGAGTCCTCCTGATTCTGGCCTTTATGGATTTTATGACACGCAGAAAGTAAGAAATTAGCACATTAAGCACAAATACCGGTTTAATGATACATAAATAGCACATCTTTGGTGGAAAAATCGGTCTTTTGTATAATCAAGGATTGCGCGGGTCAGTTGTGGGTGCTTCATTGTATGTTTGTGCTCGAAGCAAGGAAATGTGCCGAACATTGCCTTAATACTTGTCTCCGACCTGTTGAGTGGTTCGCGTTCTGGCCAACCTCTGTCGCTCAATCAGTAAAGTATCATACTGGTCCAGCACCTGCGCTGCCAACTTCACAAAGTCCTTCTCTGCCATCGAGAGCTGCACACGTGCCTCCATGGCTGAACGTACGCGCTCCTTAGCCACGTTTTTCGAAGCAACGCCGTTTGGTATCCGCTTCTTGAGTTTTGACTGACCTGCTACGTTCAGCGTCTGTGCGCAGTAAAGAGGTGAGACTTCACCCATCAGCAGCATAGAAGCCATGGTTTTGGGCCATCTGGACACTGGCATCAGGTAGGGTGTTATCGTAGGCTGTGGCAACTTTTGCTTTGCCTCCAAGTCAGTTATTTTTCTTTGAAGATCGCACGATCGCGGTCGACGTCGTGGTTTGGCCAATTCATTTATACGATCAGAGCTGGGAGTTGGCCGAGCTCGTCTAATACAATGTGCCAATTCTAAGGAAGTCTGTGTCCATGCGGGTTGATATTGAGCTTTCAAAGGAGCGGACCCTAAGGGAACAGCTGGGGATAGCACGCGCTTTACTCTCTCTTGCGGCTGACAGCTTGAGCTTCGGCGAGTTTGTGTGACTATTGCAGCGGAAGAGTCATCGGCACCTCTATGAGGTGGCAATTTGGACGGTTCTTTGGTAGAATCAATCGTGTTTTGTCTTGACTGCCTTCTGCTTCCCTTCAAAGGAGGTGCTCGCTGAGATTGCGTAGGTTTACTTGTCTTAGAGGTGAGGGCTTTTTCAGATTCAACCAAGGTTCGACTACCCTTTGAATTTGCTGACTTTGATAAAGTTTCTCGCTCTTTACCGTTTGCTGTAATTGAAACTGTTGAGTCAAATGAGATAGGCTCCGTACATTGTGAGGTAGGTCTTTTGGAGTTTGTCACCTGTGTGGAAGGTTGGTCATCATTCGTTGGCTGACTTGTAGATCTTTTTCGTGTAGATATTGAGTGTTTGGTGGGTTGACTCACAGGTCTTGAGGTAGATTGCAAAGATTCTAATCGCGTCCTATTGCTAACTGATGAGTTGAACCTGGAACCTCGGGTCATTGACACAGATGATGTTTGCGAAGGTAGATCGCTCGAACTGCCATGACAAAGGGGCTTTTCGGAGTGATCTTCTCGAGATTTTGTAGTTGCACAGGAATTCTCGGCTTGTGACACATTTGATATAATTGTTTCACCAAAACCATCGGGAGGTCGCCTTTCACTCGTATCTTTGTCGCTTTTACTTCTTTCACTACTCCTAATACTGCTACTTCTGTCTTGAATTTTCTCTTCTGGAAGAATGGTGTCAATGTATTCAGAGGTGGACTTGCAAACACCTTCACTTCCGTAAGTGGATCTATCAAGTGAGAGGGAGGAAACTTCAGACGTATCGCGGGAACTCTCTGTTGTCTTAGTGGTTTCCTGTGATTCAGATGTCTTAGAATCGGCTGTAGTACGTTTTTTAGTAGCAGCACCATTGAAAATACGCTCCAACTCAAGAGCTGGCCGATAATTTGGTGCATTGCGTAGGCAGCTCCGTACCATGGAAAGTGGTGAAGTCTCAGTATCATCATCTGCTCCAACATTGGCTCCAGCTTCAACAAGCAAGTGGCAAATTTCCACGGCAGTGTTGGGACTCGGTGCCTGCTCCTTTGTCCTCAAAGCCTGGTACGTTGCTATTTGAAGAGGAGTCTGGCTAGAGGCATTTTTCTTATTAATCAGACTGCTCGCAATTGCATCAATTTTTAACAGTCGTGTAACGCACTCCTTATTGGAATTAGCACATGCTTCATGGAGTGCAGTGTCATCGACAACGTTGACATTAGTTGGGTCTGCCCCATATTCAAGCAATAAATCAATGACATCGGCTACAGCGTTGGTTGCTGTCCTACTGGTATAATGAAAAGGACCCCTTCCACGGCTGTCAGTGACTTTTGGATCTGCTCCAGCGTCAAGGAGCTTCTTTGTTACATCAAAATGTCCCATTGTTATGGAATAGAAGAGTGGTGGGCAGCCATCGGAGTCTTGGGCATCTAAAATCCTCCCACGCTCCTCCTTGTTCATTTGGGAGCCATCCAGGTATTTGATGATTGTCTGGACAGTTGAGGTGTGGCCTCTGGAGGAGGCACAATGAAGTGCTGTCAGACCGCTCTTTTCTGCCTTGCAGGGGTCTGCTCCTAGCTCTAGAAGAATACTAGTCGAGAGTGAGGCTCCAATTGTGGCCGCCCAGATTAGCGACGTGCGTCCACGCGCATCAACGCAGTTTATGTCCATGTGCGAGCGTTCGACAATACATTTTATGATGGAAGTGGATATTCCTTCAGGCAGCTGAACAGCGTAATGAAGCGCCGTAGCTGATTGAGCATCTTGTACATCAACATTCACTGTGAATTTATGCGTAGTCCCTTTAGCATCTTCGAAGGAGCCGGAAAGTAAAAATTCAAGCATTTCGTAGTTGGCGTATATCACTGCTAAATGAAGAGCAGATCGTCCGGCTATCGTAATGTTTCCCTCTTTTTCCATCGCTTCATTGGTGGTTGGGGGGCCCACTAGAGTATTTACGTCTACTCCGTGGGCGAGGAGAAGCTTGGCCAGCGGTATATTGCCATGGATGACTGCGTGGTGAAAGGGTAGGTAGCCATCATTGTCTGGCTGATTTTGCAACTTGAATTCGGATTCCAGAAGAATCTCAGCGCAGGCCAGTCTACCTCCAGGTTTTGCCTGTCCTGAAGGACCGTCATCGGTCTCTGCACAATAGTGCAGTGCATTCCTGCCCTTTCTATCCTTCACTTCATCAAAATTACAATTCGAAGAGATGAGTTTGCGTAGAAAAACCACATCTCCGCGTTTGCAGATGTTCAGCACCGCAATAATGTGACTGGCTTTCATGTTGGGGGTGGAGATCATCACGGCGGATGAACAGAGGTGCGACTGACCTGCGCCGCCTTGGCCGCCAATGTGTCGACATGGCAACACTGAGGCGTTAGACGATTGGTCACTGCAACCCATAAACACTCGGTTGCTATGGCGCCAGTGTGATGGTGCTTATGCAGCCAAAAGTTTGGCCCTTATGTCTCTCATTTATGCTCAGTTATTGCCAAAATCCAAAATGCACTATTGCTAAACCTTCCAACCCCTCAAAAATTGCTGTTTTGTAAAAGTTACGCAACAATTTTTCGTTTTCTTGCAGAGGAAAAGGTAATGTTGATTGTTGATGGTGTTAAACACAGCTTGTCAAGTGTTTAAGCAATGGGAAGCAATGCCCATTACTTATCCGCCTTTCCTTCTCGAGCAGTTTGACGCTCGTATGACTCTCGCCTCTTTTTAAGCAGTTCACCACTTCCTCCATAAAAAGACTGGCAGTTTTGGTGAGCAATGCTTAAAGGTTAACAGGGAAGCGTGCCAAAAGTTACTTTTTGTGTTATAACCTGCGTATCTTGTGAACAAAAAGTGACAATAATGATTGCTGTTGAATGGAAAATTGTCTAAAATGTCATTTTGACAATCGTTAAGACAGTTGTAGGTGCTAAATTTTTGCTTCCCGGAGCCTAGATGATAAAAAAACTTAACCCTCTTAAACTTTATTAAATTGTGCTTTTTAAAAACTGGAAATCTGTTTTTGGCATTTAAAAGCATGACTAGAGTGAGTGGCAAACTTTAAAGAACAATCAGACAATTTTTTGGTCACCGAAGACGACTGCCTTGAAGACGAGGAAGGCGAAGCTTTTCGAATGGAATGCGTATTGTCGATGCACTGTGGAGTTTAGACCCACTAGCAGGATCAAGAGATCAGGTTGGCCTGAATAAGGACGCAATTCGAACAGTCCTAGTGGATTTCTTTGCCAAAATGTTTCACGTAGCTCTATTGCAATGTGGTCGATGCTTAAAGAAGTGCCACTGATTTTCTTGGCATTTCTATGGAGTCAAAAGGCTTTATTCTGCAAGGAAAGTGAGTTGAGAACGAGGCAGTGTGCTTGCCGTCGTGGGTAGCTGTGGGAGGACTGGCCGACATTCGCGCTCACGCAATAGAAGAAGGGTTTTAGTGTGTTTTCATGGGCTTCCTCTGGGTCACAACGCCCTTACTTTAAAGCTGCTTCGTCCAAGACCTGCAGGAGGCAGATATTACCATCATCCACACCAAACTTTTCAGCTTTTCTGACCAACACATGACCAATTATGATCAAAAGTAGGCGTCATTTGCGCCTCTTCTATTGGAGAATAAGAAGTTGCCATCTGGTGCCACCATAAAATGAGTTGTTATACTTTGGCTTGCAGACAGACTTTGGATGGGAGGTTGACTGGCAGAGGAACAATGCTGGAGTCTTTCAGTGGCCCATCACCAAAGCAGTAGGTTAAGCAAACAACTGGAGCAGACTCGCCTAAGGAATCAGGATAGATTTTGAAATCTTATTGAGGCTTCACAATGAATGTAAGAAGGAACGGCTGATCCACGTGAATGGGTTCAATAATCACCATTTTCAACGTTGTACATGCATAATTTATCCGCAAAAGTTTGACTACCAGCTGAAACAGTGACCGGCTTAAAATTCCCTATCCGAATCTGGCACAGGATTGGGTCACCTGTCTTTCTTTCAAAATGAATTCTATTTGTGAGCGAATTTTTAAGTAGAATTATTGTTAAGAAAAGTGTGGGACACTTTCTAACACACTGAGAGGAAGTCGTTAAAAACCTTCCACCAATCGACAACTCGCCACCATCCAAGCGCGCACCATCCAATCAATGAGCAGAAAACCCGATTCATCCTCTCCTCTTCTCCTGCTAACATCCCTTCGCATATTGCCACAGTTCACAATGGTAAGTCAGTGGAGGCTCTTCTCCTTGATTTATTCTTTGTGCTTCTTTTTTTCTTCAGGCCAACCTCTCAAAAGCCGAGGTGGACGGTAAGTGTGGATGGTGGCAGTGAGGCCGTTGTTGTGCAAGCCATCCTTGCACATTTGACCTTTTTGTAGACGTCCGTGAGGTGTTTGAGGTCTTCGATTTCTGGGACGGTCATGATGGCATGGTGGATGCTAGCCGTGTCCCCGACCTCCTTCGATGCACTGGGCTCAACCCAACCAACGCCTGCTGCCTTAGGAATGGAACTTTGACTGTGGCAGATGAGTTGCACTTATGCTGCTTCTTTGATCATTTCTATGAAGTAAATGTTTAAAAGTGAAGGCTGATGTAGAAGGAGTCTGACGTTGTCATCATAGTGTTACCAAGCCGTCGACATATCTGAACATCCCGCTCACTTGAGGCGTACAAGTTGCAGTGAGAAGGATGCTTAGAAGGGACTTTAAAGCAAAGTAGTGGTAATGCCATCATCGAGTCTTATGCAAATACCAGCATTCATCTCATTTAATTAATCTTAAAGTGAAGGCTTTCGGAGGAGGAGGAGGAGGAGGAAAATAGATCTTTTGATTGTCTTTCTTATTGTTTTTTGATGCTGTGGATGTGCTTCGAAGTGATTACGAATTTCAATGAGTTGAAAACTATTGCTAAACTGTGGGCATTGAGTGTTGCAGTGGAAAACGAATTACTGCCTCGCTTTTGTTTTGAATGAGTGCTTTCTGTCCATCCCAAAATTGCAGTTTGTTCCTTTTTCACGCTTTCAATGCATCCGATCAAGTTGTGGCAGTGTTACGAAGTGACGTTAGGAGCTGTGTGCCTGCCTCCCGTTCTGTCCAGCACTCGGGAGTGAAGACTGCGGGAAGTAGAGTGACCGATGGATTGAGGAAACATAAGTTCACTCTCTCTTGATTATTTGAACCTCAAATAAGTGGGTTGACGACGTCTTCATGCACTGGGTCTTGGCTTCCTCTAGCCCTTCCCCATTTCTCTCCCTCTTTCCTTCTCCTCTGAGGGAGCAGGAAGTCATACTGGGCTTTGAGTAGCTTCATTGTCTTCTTGAGCGCTGCCCTTGAGGCTCCCCTTAAACGCTCCTCGCCTTCAGACATTGCGGATTATGAGTTGAAGCAGTGTCCACTAAACTTTAAGGACAAATTGAGAAAGGTATGAGGCCATCGCTGTTGACACGTCTCCTCACTTCCACTGTGTCTGCTTTACAACCACGTCGTGAAATTTAGCTGAGATAGAGACTGGAAAATGCACCATTCAAAGTCGTCTTTACATGGCGGTGTATTTAGTTGGAAAGTAGTGTTCTATACCCATTCGTCTCTTCCAGATTTTCCTCGTTCCAATTCTCTCCAGTTGTTGAAATGAACTCTAGTAGACTGGTAAAGGTGGACAAAAAGTACTTTTGCTCTCAAGTTGCACCACTCGAAGCAAGTTCGGTTTTGGGTGGTTGAAAGAACTTGTCCTGGTAAATTCAGAGCCAGACCTTTTGCTCTGAGCATAGAAAGAGGTAGGCTTTTGGCGCCTAGACTGCTAAGAGTAGCCACATGTGATAGTTCTGAATCACGATTGCTTAAGCCTTTACAAGCCTTTAGGAAGGCGGAAGTAGCGAGCAGTGTGCATTGCTAGCTCAGAGCTGGCAGTGGGCAGTGACATTGCCCAGAGGCCATTCCGCCCAGTGGCAGTACAAGACGAGGCTTCGAATGCTCCAGTGCTTAAACAAACAAGTTAGACAACTTGCATGAGTATTTTGACGGCACGGCACTCATAACACATCCCTAACTACCTTTCTTTTTTGAGAGCTTTGCCCACTTCCGCTCCTTCCAAGCACAAATAATAAACTTTTCGCTCTAGTAAATTTATGGCTGCGTTAAAAGTATTTCTCTTTTCCACACGTGCTGCACGTGTATTTAAGTGTACGAGAATTACTCGCATTAAGATTGTTTTGCATTCTAATACGATCTTGGAGGGAAGCGAAGATAGAGCTTGAAGGCTGTGACGTCTGGAAGGGCACAGCAGTGCAGTCCTAAATGCCTTTTTATCATAGACGGAAGTTCTCCAGGCCATCACAGGGTAGTCGGTGTTGCAAGGCAAACGTTTTTAAGTTGGCACAGTCAATCAACGAATTTGTGTGCAACTGAGATGGTGTTGCATCATGAAACCACTAATTCATTTCTACAACTTCACTGAATATAGCGTTTTGTTAAATCTTTGCACTATTTTGGACAAAAAAAGAATTCGTCGAAAATCACACCCATCTATAGTTGTTCTATGGAATATTAGACAGGAATCGGACTTGGATAACGCAAAAGGCGGCATAATTGGCATTGAAGGAAGCGGGGAACCGCGACTTCTTCCCCTTGTCACTCCATTTTCACTTCGTTTCTGCCCAGCCATGCCTGTTTGTTGGGGTTCAATCCAGCTCATAGAGGAGCGAAGAAGGCGTCGCATGTTTCGCATAATTGATGCCCTCCAACGAACCCTTTTTTGGTTGGGAAAAATTCATGGCTAACATCATCTTAGTTTTTGATAGCTTTTCTACAGACTACAGACTTCTTGCTCTTCCGTTTGTGATCATTGCAGAGTCTCTCATTCTTTTCACCAAGACTACACACTCATCAGTAGTGGTTCCCTTTCAACCTCTCGTCAGCCTTCCAGAACGCAATCTCACAGCTCTCCCCTTCCTCTAAGCCAATAATTGAACAAAAGTTGGAGTTGCACATGGAAGTTAGTTTACTGATTGCATCAAAGTGGGTTCCTAATCTTTCATGCAAAAAAACTGTTGGTAAAATGAGGCAATTTGTGGTTTAGAGGAGCACATAGCATTGAAGTGAGTGTATGTGGCACGGAGTAGCAGTGCAAAAAATTGCTAACAAAAAGTCGCTAATGGAGTAATAGAACCGGGCTTGACGGAGCCAAGCCTCTGCCAGCGGGAGGACTAGTGTCTCTCTTCCGCATTTCAGGCGAATGTCAGTACTCCTTCGAGGAGTTCCTCTCAGTGTATCAGGCCATAAAGTATGAGAGCGCTCCACCCGACAAGGACTTATTCATGCAAGTCTTTAAAAGCTACGACCGCGAATCTCAGGGCGTCTTGAGTTCTGCCCAGATCAAACACATTCTGGAGACTTATGGTGAGTCTCGTATCTCTTATGCCGAACAACACCCGTTCGCCAATCATCTGCCCTACCTGATATGTTCAGTCAGTGGAATACTTTATTTCCTATCCTTTCAAGACCAAGTAATGGGAAGCCATTGTAAGGTATGCACGTGGTAATCGCGAGTAGAAACCATACCTGGTCGCACTCAGTCCCTAGGCGCAAGATTCTGAAGAGGAAAGTCTCGTGGATAGACTTTTGCCGTGTTTAAGGGGCGCTCATGCGTGTCACTTTGATGATACTACAAGGGAAGGGATTTGTATTAATTTCGATGCTTAATCACGGCTTCATTCGGTTGTTTTGCAAAGATTTGAGTATTTACAACTCCGGAGCTTTTATTAAGAAGTCGTGTTTCCTGCCAACAATTTGGCTTAATTAAGCTTTTTCGTCTATTTTAAGACATTGATAACACTTAAATGTCTAGTTTTTATGCTAAGGAGAACGCCTGAATGAAGATGAGACTGACAAAGTGTTCGAGTTAATGGGCTATCAGCATGGAACTGTAAAGTATGAAGGTGAGTGCTCTATTTGCTAGCACACTCACTGAAACGTTCTCCGAAAACCGACTTTCCCTTCCTTTTTTAGAAATGATTGACAGAATACTGGAGGAGCCGACGGAACCTGAGCTGTCTGAATGAGAAATTATTGAAAGGATTTAATATCATTTACCTCAAACATTTATTATCACGCAATATACCTTAACATAAAAAAATGCGTCTAAAAATCATCATCAATAAAACTGGTGACTTCTTTGAGCTGGGGTTAACTAAAACAGATCGGGGGGCATGGGTTTTTGCAGTCTATGCGACCTTTGAAGCCCGTAAGTTACAAATTAACCTTAACACTATCGACAGTACAGTAGTACCAACCAGGGAGTTCAAAGAGACTAGACCTGAGCTTGGCCCGAAGGCCAGTCCGCGAGCACAAAGGCTAAACGAATCTTAAAGTAACCGCCAGAAGTCAAATGGTCGCATGAACAAAGTATCACGAAAATAATTCATAGTTGTCCGAAATTAATAGCATTTTCTGTAAAGTCTCGAGACTTCTCACTTTGGGGAAAAAAGTGTTAGGTACAGCTGAATGCCCATATTCAAACTTAAAGGGTAGAAACAAAGCTACAGCCCAGTCCGTAGGTCGGTTTACGCAGCCAAACCAAGACGGTCACAAGTGTGACGACCATTCATACAGACAGTTACGTGGCCAGAGTATTATACTGTCCTTTACCAGCAACTTCGCACCCACATGTTGAGAAAAGTAACACAAACGTAAAACTCGGACCCATCTCAACAATTCAGCGTCTTGAGACCTCCAAAAGACAAAAGAAGGCATGATTCTTGAACCAAATGCGTATATTTTTAGCAAAGTGGAAGGCATTTGGGCTCTTTGTCCCGCTTGCACTCAGACGGGGCACTGCGTCCAGCCAAGCGATCCCAACTGAAAGCGACAGTCGAGCCAATACAAGTGTTGCACCAAATAACTTTTTTGATTTGTAATTCTGTCTTGTCTTATATTGGACCAATCGAGCTTTGGTCGGCGTAGGGCAATTCTGCGAGATGTCATGAACTTTTGTTTACTCAGGAAGCCTCCAACCACTCCTCACGATGGCGACGATTCACATTTAATGCTAGTGCTTTGCGTAACACTGCGCATTCGACTACCTCCATGACTGATGGCCATTGAGGTATTCATCTCGCTCTTGCTTCAAAAGCCAATGCCCAGCCTATTCTCCTCTTCTCTATGAACACAAGTATTCAACTTTGTTCAGTGTCTTTTATTCCCAATAAAATGTCTCACAGTGTCACACTGGTGCCAGCAAAAAGCAAACCCAATCTCCATTCTAGTCTCCTTCGTTTGCGACAAAACTTCCACCGTGAGCATAAAGCACGTACACTAATGGAGAGAGAACCTCTCACCTTTCGACAACAGCAAGGCTGAGAACTGCGCCTGCGTTTGGCGTCTGCCCCTGATTGTGTGTCCCAGTGGTAAGCTATTAACTACTGAGACAACACCAATGTAACGCAAATGAAAAAGTTCAGTTTCAAAATTTCTCTGATGTAGCGTCCCGAGACTTCACACTGGGTGGAAGAAAGCAGTAAGCTAAGCTGGATGCACGTATTCCAAAGAGAACAAAGCGACCAGGCCTGAGCATGGCTCGAAGGCCAGCCCACACGTACAACCGCTAGAAAAGCCTTAAAGTGACCGCCAAACGGTAGGTAATCACATAAACAAAGCATTACACCTAATAGCATCCATGTATGAGTGCCAGCAATGCCATGTCACAAAAACACCTCCCATTCAAGACCGTGTTTGGTCCTGTTCACCCCGCTATAATTCCCTTTTATACCAGTGTTCCTGTGTCGGGCCTTTAACAAAATTAAAGGTTAATAAAAGTTCACTCTTCGAATTGCTGCCTTTGAACCGAATGCAAATTAAAATTCAGTCGAAGTCACTGGAGTCTCTACTTTAACACTTGTGCCTTTTGAAAAGCATCTTTTAGGTTAACCGTAGCGCCCGTAGACTTCTCTCAGGTGGAAAAAGGTATCACACTGGACAGAATGCATTCAATCTAGGAGATTTGTAGACAAAGCGCCCCGGCCTCGCAAGAATGCCAAATTGTGTGTACGAAGAACAAAATAAAATATCAAAGTGACGGTGAGATATCAGGTGGTCACATGAAAAAGAATTGCACTAACCATCTTGTTCTCTTAAGACTGTTCATATAACCTTTGCTATTTTTGTAAGTTGGTTCTGTAATGTAACTACTTGACGTTTAACAGTCAATTTAGAATTTGTCTGGCACCTGTACACGTGGGCTGGCCTTCGAGCCACGCTCAGGCCTCATTGGTCCTGTCGTCTTCGGAATACACGTGCTTATTTTCACTTATGCCTTCTTCCACCCTATAAGAAGCCTCTGGACACTACAGGTCCTTCTGCCTTCGGGCCACATGAAAGCCCACCCATCCCTCTTCTTTCCACTTGGCGGCTTATGGTTTCCATAGCCGCATGGTCAGCCTAGTTATGTTTGACAATACCACTCAGGGTAGACTTTACGATGTCGGACTAATTTTAGCCAAGAAAATTAAACTTGCACGAAAATGGCAGATACGAATTTCTTGGATGCCTTAGTGCTTCAATCTTTAGTCAACGCATAAATTCACTGCATAAAGCAATTATATCTGTTGCCATTGCCTCGATGTTTGGAAAAACAGTGACACCAGCAATATACTGCAAAGGTCTTTAATTCTATTATTATTCTGCGACAAGTAAGGGTGAATTCGCAAAAGATTTCATCCTATTCGTTTTAGTATATCATCTCTGTATTTTATTTCAGGCGAATATTTCGAGTCGGCCATTTGTTACTTGACAAGTCGCGCACTTTCGTGTGGCGCTTCTGGCCTATTGATTAAAGTTTGGTTCATTGTTCCTTTGACTTCGATTTTGAATTGTAAACATGGCTGGCAATGATCTCGCTGATGCTTACTACAGCATACCTCGTATTACCAGATACTGGCTAACGGCCACGATTGTCTTGTCGTTGATTGGGAGGTTTGGGTTAATCAGTGCCTATTCCCTCATCCTGATCTGGAACAAGTTTTTCTACGAGCTCCAGGTTTGGTTTTGGTCATGTTTTATGAATTTCAGCTTTGGCGCCCCATAACTGCACTCTTCTTTTATCCCATTACACCCCAAACAGGACTCCACTTTCTCATTAATTTATACTTTCTCTATGCATATTCCACGCGCTTGGAAACAGGTAAGATGGGTCTGTGGTACACTCGTCTTAGGCACATACAGTGGAAGACCTGCGGACTATGTGTTCATGTTGCTTGTCAATTGGATAACGCTGACGGTATCCTTTTTATTCAACTATTAATGCACTATTTGATTTGTACTTTGGTGTGAGTAACTTACTTGTCTTCCCATGAACTCCGTGTTACAATTTAGTGCAATTGGCTTTCGTTTTGTTATTTACCATTCCGCCCAGTGACTTTAATTATTATTGGTCTAGTGCTAGAGCCTTGAGGTGCTTTTTTCGAGTTCTTAAGGTTATTTTTAATTGTAAGAACATTTGCGCTCAAATCTGAGATCATGGTATTTCGTATCTGTCACTTTTCTTTAATTATCTATTTAGCTGCTCAGTTTCCTCCTCAATATTTACGTGAGTTTGTTCTGTAATAATCACTAGGTTTAATAACGCCGCCTTCTTGAACTATATTTTTCAAATTCCAATTTCCTTTCCTTATTTCTGCATCAAATTTCATGAAGTTTCCTTGCTTACCACTGGAAGTCTTTCACATTCATCTTATGGGCATGGCAGTTTTTGGGTCTACTTTGTTTCTAACTCGCCTTATTTCGCCTAGCTTCTCTTCGAACCCATGGTGCTTAGTGTCATTTACGTTTGGAGCCAATTGAACAGGGATACGATTGTTCAGTTCTGGTTTGGAACCAGCTTCAAGGCCATATATTTTCCCTGGGTTCTCGTTGTATTTAATCTCATCATCCGTGGGAGGTACTTTTAACCTTTGTTTCGCCGCTTACGAATGCCAATTAATTTTTACGGCTTTAAGTTCATCCTCGATTGCTTGATGTGTTTTTTAATGTATTTTGAATAGCTCTGCTGAGTGATATTCTTCAAATATGTGTTTGTGATAAACACAGTAATCACAAATGAGTCAAATGCATAGATGCAATAAAATTGCGTGATCAACCTACATTTATAAAATAAATGTATTTGTCTTGGAATTTACTTTGTGCAATTATTGGTACGCACTGCCAGTAACTTACAGGCTTTCGCCATTCATGTCGCTATAATCGTTGGCGCATTCATCGTAGGCTTTTACAGTGTTTCGTATTTCTTTGCCTTCGCAGCGCTACTATGGAATTAATGGGGATTTTCGTTGGAAATGTCTATTACTTCTTTTCTCATCATTACCCTCTTGAGTACGGTGGGGTGCAGCTCTTGAAGACTCCTGAGTTTCTGTGAGTTATACTCCCCAATCTTTGATGTTGTTGTTTACTTTTTTTACTGAAATGGTTACAGTAGTTGTATTGATCTTAGTGCAATTGAGTCACACTAGGATGCCCTTTTCTCATAACCTCCACTAATGGGGAAATGGAATGTCTCATGACAACTATCAGCATTAGCAAAGGACATTCGATATATTAACTTGAAATGAACGGTACTTAAGCGCTGGGTACAGTCCTAAGGGGTGTTAAGTAACTGTTAGCAAATGGTCATTCTATTCTCTTTTTGTCGTTGCCTCTCAGGTATCGTTTGTTTCCAGTTGACCGAAACTTCGGTTCTGGCTTCGGTGTTCCCCCGCCTCGCATGCGAGGCAGTGATGACACCTCCAGTCGCGGATTTCCTGGTCGCGGGCGCACCCTTAACGAATGACTTACTGTTCCTTCTCTTCATCTTCTCCTCACCACTCAGAATGTGTATCCTGATGGGACTTCAATTTGCTCGATCGCCTACACTTTTTGGCGTTGCTCGCAAATCTGTGGTCTCTTCTCTACCTGTAGATAAGGTTTATTCTGATATTTCAAGCCGTTCATGTCCGAGAGTTGCATCTGCTTTTGGAATCTCCATTTGCTATTTTTGATGCTTCAACATTTGATGTGAATCGCTCGAAATTGATTTTCCGTTCTGAGCGTTCAATATAGTTATGAACGGCAGGCAAATTTGTTTCAAAATTGCGCTGCATCAGCACTTCGGACTTTAAATTTGGATGGGTTTGTAGTGCCTTAAAAAGGACATAGAACGACGTTTTTTATCACTTTGTCGTGTTGTAAGCTATTTTAACTTTGGCTATGCGGCTAAACACGGGTTTGAAGGCAAATCAAGACCGGTTCGCTATTAGCTTTCGATTGAGATCACTGGTATTGAGGTAGCTTGAACTTGTATCCCTGGTGTTAGTTGAGATTGGCAGCAAAAAAGGAATGTCCTGCTTGAAAAATGTGTTCTAAATGTCTGTTGTTTCTCAAATGCAATGACTGTTTCGTCTTTGGGCAGGTCAGTGCTTGTAAGTTTACATAGAACATCTAAATCAAGTGCTACTTCAAATTGTGCCGCATTTTGTAAGGCTTTTGTCGTACACATTAGCAACTGTTCACTCAAGGTGCTCTGGACCGCTCTTTTGTTGTGCGGATCTCCGAGCCAGCTCTGAGGGCGGTAGAGTGTACCGCGGTAGATAGTTATCACCAACATAGTAGGGTTGAGAGGCTCTGGCGGCATAACTATAGAACTGCGAAGACTCTAAGCTCTGTGCGTTCAAATACAGTATACTTTTAGTGTTGTGTAGGTTTATTGTATCAGCAAAAGTTGAGTTCAGGATTCATTTGTTTGGTAATAAAGATGCGCATTGAAAGCATTTCGAAATCTCATTTCTTATCAGCATATGATGGGCAAACTGAGAATTTCCTCGATAGCTCAGGCATTCTTGCTTTGCTCTAAGAACTATTGCATATCCACTCAGGCCACGGGTACCCCTCCTTCGAAGCCACTTGTTGTTGCATCCGAGCGTCCAAGGCTCGAGGACCGTGGGATCGGTATCACTGGTCTGTAGCATGAATCTTTAGGCAGCTTTGCCAAATTTGATTAGGACAGGATTATGATTTGCACCAGCATCTAATAACTGAGGTCATCTACAACCATGGTTTCCACCTGGTTTGGTTTTCTATGTAGCTATTAGGGTCATCAAAGCCTGCTTCACGGATGAGTCAAATTTAGGAGCATAACAACTTTCTCCTTAATCTGCCAGATGCCCCATTTCAAAATCGGCGTCGCAACTGTCATTATACCCTGTGTAGAGAGAAGGCCCATAAAGTTGTCTAGTAGCGTGCACAACACTTCTGCCTCATTTGTGCGTCATATTATTACCTGGAGAAGTTAGCTCACACACTCTTAAAAAAATTAGGTGATCCACCTACTTGCTTCCCTCGTGGTTGAAAAACTCAGTGGATTTTTGTGAATCCATCTGCCTCGTTTCCATGCGCAACTTTGTTCAGAATGATGAGTCAGACCTCATTCCCACTGCTGACTGGCACTGGTGGATCGCATCGTCTGCTTCTTCCTCAGTTTTTCACAAAACTTATTTCTGAGAGCCTCTGATAAGTCTAAAATCCTTCCAAGGCAATGCGGAATTAGCAGTTGAATTAATTTATGGTTTGTGCATGAACTCGTGTTAATCGTAACGTCGAACTTTGTCCTCCCCCGTGACTGTTGCCTTCATTACCGTTAGGAGATGTGCAAATTGTTTCAATCTTTTCACATACGATCATGTGTAATGGCTTTTTTACTCCTCTCGATTTGTCTCCTCGAGACAGTACAGATTCTTGAAGTATCCATCGTACTCCGGTGAAACAATGATTTTATCGTCTGAATCGCATAGATTTTTCCGGAAGCTTTTTCAACACTGCATCCACGGCGTCTGCTTTGCCGACATTTGTGTTTCTGATAAATCTCTTTTTTTAGATGGGAGTGATCTGCGGAAAGGCATTCGATACTACCGTTTCTCGCCGCTGTTAATTAAGCTAATTGCGGTTTTACCTTTGCGCAAATGCAAATGAGCATCTAAAAGTACCATTTCATCTATTCCTCTAAATTACTCCCTTTGTAGTGTGTAACTGCACGGACCGCTTCCACTAACCCGCCTTCTTTCAAAGCGGTCAGTAGTGTTAAAAGGGCATCTGATTAAAGGCATTCATGCATTTTCCAATTTTCAGTTTAAGTCTCTAGTTGTAAACAGCATCGCAACTCATTTGGCCGTATGAGTAAAGGTAAAGTTCCTTTTAATTTGCAGGAGGGAGCTATCGATGAGCCAATTTTCCCTCCTTTCAACTGATATTTATGTCTGCTGTGCGACTTTTGGAAGCGCCTGATGCCGTATTGGCACGTACTTTAGGATTGGCTATCTTTTCCACATTGCTGCTATTAATAGTCAAGTCCTTGCAGCAACTATGTTGCTAAGCGAGTTTTAAGTAATGATGCTTGTCCTGGTGGCAGTAGCCATTACCATCATATTGTTTGGAACCGAAAATGCGAGTTTCCTTTCATTAGGATGACGCTACACCTCTGCTTTATTTGATAATTGCGGGGTGTCTGATGAGACTTTTTTAATGCTGGGTGTCTCACAAAGGCTCACCTACACTACCTTTTGCGTCTGTCGCTGAATTTTTTCAGAGTACCTACGCCTGCATTAGAGTCTATTTATCAACCAAAAGTATCGCTATCTTTAAAGTTCATCAACACTGTTAGCAGCAGCCAACAACTGAGCAGAAGGAAATTAACTTTCAGCAAAACACCACAGCTTCTGTCAAGAACAGCTTAAAATGCAGCACTTCTCTGAAGCACTTTCCCTTGTGGTATGAAAATAGCATGCATTGTTCAAGTCTGAAAAGATTATTTTCGATGGCAACCAGTTTGTCGTTTGAGTTCGAAATAAGGTCTGCATGCCACCTATTTAGGTCATGGTTGCGTGACCCAGTCTGCTTGCCTGTACTACAACCAGGCAAACCGGCTTGATTCTCTGCGTGGTGCTGTAGGAGACACATGCAACTATTCGCTAGAGTGGGGCACAAAGTGTAGCCATGTCAGTCGAAGAATGCGCCTTAGTGAGTTACGTGCCTAACTTAAAATACTTTAAACCCTAGTGCAAAGAAACACTGACTCAACTCTGTCGCCTTTAGGAGTGGGAACTGCGTCATAGCTACGGATGCCTTCCATAGGGTTCCTTGTAGCAACGGGGCTAAAGCGAGCGTCTCCGGTGCTGCTGGCGGTGGTTGTGACACTGATGATGGCGGTGGTGATGGTGGAGAAGGATGAGGGTCAACCATTCGTAGTGTTTGTATGGGCTGATGTGGGTCCAAAATCGAGACCTACTTTTCATGTGAAACTTTGTGTGGTGTGTGAACTGATGCTGCACACAACCTAGACCTCATAAAGTGGTGCTCGCTTTGGGTGTGGTGCACTGTTGGTATAATCTCTTATTCAGAACGTCTTGCTGAACTGAGGAATGTCCTCTCAGTGCAAAAACTCAAGTTTATCGTGAACAAACTTTCCGTTCCCCGGGAGCAACCATTGGGACTGATCGATTGCTCGGCGAAGAAATCCATTCGTAAGGAGCAGCGAAAGACTTCATCCACTGTATCACTACAAATCATACTTCAGCGAAGAGAGTTGACGTCTTGGCTTCGTCCTCCTTCCAACATCATATTTCTTCCAGCCTTGAGTGAGTAAAAGGCTTTTTTGATGCTAGAGCCAAAATCTTGCATAGAAGTGACATTCACAAGTATGTGAGCAGTTGAGAGGGTTGTATGGGGTGTAGTGGCGATTGTCTCAATGACGAGATGATTATAGGAAGCTGTTTGTCGTTATTTGACTTCATTGAAGGTGATGCACATCGCATGTTTGGGAGCCGGTTTGTCTGTTTTCAGACTACTTACTAGAGGAGAACTTGAAGGCTGAAGCACCGTTTCGGAATAAAGCTGATGATTTCTCTCTTTTACAATGAATGCGTCCCAACAACACCGCTCTCTAACAAATCAAATCAGTTTCCTTTCACAAGGAAACTGATTGGCCTAAACCGATTTATGGCTAGGCATCTAGTCTGTCCACTTCAAGCACAAATCTTTCCCAAATCTAAGCGACGATTTCTTGCAAAAGCAAATCCTTTCTCTTGAGGATTAAACTCACGGTCGACAAAAAGTACCATTGCACTGCGAAATCGCTCTTAATCAAACTAAAGACCAAAATGGTAAACATCTGTCGGAAACCTGTTGGCGTCAGTAGAGGATATTTCTTTTTTCGAAGCAGAAGGAGTTTTTGCGGCCTTTTTCTTCCCCTTAGCTCCACTGATCGAGTTTGAGCAAACGCATCTCATTCTCAACCCCAAAGTCTGCTTCCCTCCCTGTGAGGAGTCAGTTAAGCTCTCGTAGTAGTGAATAATTTTTGTTAGGTAAATTTGATGGAACCTAAGTTTTAATTATTCAAGAGAACTGAACGATTTGCTACTGCATCAAGTATTGGGTCTTTGATTCCAACGACGAGCGATAATTTGTGCGCAACTATTTTCGCCGTCGGCGCTAATTTGTCTCTCAGAATGCCCAAAATGCGAAGTAAATGTCGCCTCGACCTTATCTTTGAAAGCCACCTTTCTATCCTCCAACCTATAAACGAGGGTGCCACCCTTTCCTTGCCACAGCGTGGATACTGAGGTCGAAAGTCTCCTTAACACTGAGAACTCGTAAATAAGCAGGTACGATAAAGCGACAACGTTTAAGTACTTGCATGATTTAAGGATGCATATCGTAATCGCAGCGAAGTAGTGGAGTTTTGCCAGCTCAACAACAGTAGGCCTCAGTAATTTGCCTCACAATTGAAGCCAGTCGCGATTTGGCCAACAACGCAATCTTTCTTCCTTACGAGACGCGGATCAGTGGAATGTTAAAACGACATGGGCTCCTCGCCATTGCTCCATGGTCGCAAGACAGGCTGGAATGGTCTGGCCACTCTGCCACATGGCTCCGCTGGTGTGGCTTATCATCGGTCACATCGGAATCGTAAGATGCAAATTCGCCACCGCCAACGATTTAAAGGAAAGTTGGCATTCGCTGCTCAACCCATAAAATTAAGGTTGCTCGATTCCACCATCGTGATTCACTGAAACTGAAGTAGCTTTCATTTCATAGATGTTGTTTCCGAAAATCGTTTTGCAGCTGGGTCGACATTGTCACTCCGTCACTTTTTGCTGAAGTATAGCAATTTCCCAATCCTCTATAATGACATCTTTCATAGTATGGAGCCTTGATATTCTGTTGATGACAAAGTAGGACACTGCTTGGACAAAGCACGTAGTATAAGAGAGTGGTAGGACTTGGCGACTGCTGACATGGTCTGGAGTCCATCGAATGCACAAATGTCACGCCTCAAACAAGCAAGCAAGCTTCGTATTTAGTAGCCTCTATCATTTCTGAGCGTCGTCTTCGGAGTCACTTTGTTCAACTTCCGACACCAGCCAACACCTGACATTCGAGGCTGTGAGGGAATCGTGCCAGTCATCGAATTTACAAGCAACTCATTAGAGTTGTCTACCCGTTTTGCCTATCATAGATCCATGCGTCCAATCCAAGTTGTTAAGAAATGGAGAAAGTACCATGACACTGAGATACTTTCTTCCGTTAGGGATTGTTATCGCCACTCCTACTAGCTGCAATATGTGCCCCTCCCACCTGGCTAAGGCTTGTCACTCACCAACAGAAATATGGGGACTCATCCTTTAAAGTGAGGTCCGCTAACTGCTGCTGCAAATGTAGCGTCCGTGACCACTTTGGGGACTGAAGTAGACATTGTGTTGGATCTGAGTGTATGTTGCAGGCGTGGAAAAGGAATTAGGACTACTGTCATGGGTCGGTGACCAGGTTGACAGGCAAGGGCGAAGCTCATCATCAGATCATCAACAAAGTCAGGAATTATGCAAACAAATGACGCACTGTAGGAGTGGTGAAGGTGTTATTTTGCCGACCCGTCGCAGGTATAATTCAAGGTCTGGAAAGTGATTCAGCGTAGGCACTGATAGGCACCTTGACAGCATCACAATGTAATGCGTCCCTTTACGGGAAAACAGTTGGGTGTGAGCATTTGACTGCCTAACGCGATGCATCATTCCAACATACTTCTAATTGGGTAGATATGTTTCGTCTCTCCAAGATTACATGGCAGGAAGAGCACACTTCTCAATCGATGTTGAATTTAAAGCCGACTTTTTAATGCTGTCATGGTCACAAGACGATGACATCCAGAGCGACGGCACGTTTGCCACATGTGCCGCCAATAAATTATCTTCCCTCATAAGACTGTCCTAGATTTGCGACAAGAATTGGAGACATGATGCTTGTGTGGCCAGGGTAGTCAAGGCGTTCAGCACGCGTGATGGCATCCGGTCCCCCATAAAAAAAACGAGCAAAAATAGTTCCTTAACAGTCCTCTGAAATGTGAAACCATGCTTCATAGTTCAGCTGGGGGGCTATGCTCAAACTTTCAGAATTTTCAAATTACAAGTAACTCAAAGTATTGCATCAACTAAGGCTACAGACTGACTCATACGCAATCTCTTTACTTGACTCCTATAATAGCTTGAGGATGGAGGAATTACTAATCAAAGGAGTTTTGAAAGGAACTTCCAAAGCATTTAAAAGAAGTTTTAAAATAGCCTTGGCAACGGATCCTGTACCTTGTTGCAAAGTGAAACACCCGATGATGTGCGATACATCATCATAAGCACGACCCAACGGGGTCACTGCTAAAATAGGTGATAACACGGTGACGCGCACGCGTGCACACATACGCACGCACCGCACACAAAACAGAGGATGCACGTGCGCACCGATCGATAGTGCTTGTACGATGTAGACCGACACACCAAAGTCAGAGGTATAGCTCTGCGCGTGTCGAATGAAAGCGCGCAGCTCTGATTGGTGCAGACATGAATGCAAGCGCTTTATTGGTTGACTGGCCAGTTGTCCTTTGCGCAGGATTGGCAACTGTATGCGCGTGCCAAAATGCGTTGGGGCTGTGTAGCATTGAGAAGCAGCTGACTTCCCCGTGAAATGCGTTCATTTCATAAGACCACGTATAAATAAGTTCATTAATAAATTTTGTTTATTGTAATGGCTGAGGTTCCAGGATGTTCCCTTCCTACTTCTACTGAGGATCTTAGTCCTGAGGAGGTGGCTCTGCAAAATGAAATTGCCTCGTTAAAAGCCCAGTTGGAAGCTGCACGAAAGGAGGTCGCTGATACGGATTTTTACACAATGACAAAGGAGGTCGTTGAGTTGGGGCGATTGAAATTCAAATTCCGCAAGACGCTTCGAGGCCACATAGCGAAAGTTGCTTCAGTTAGATGGGCTTCTGATAGCCAGCTAATCCTATCTGCAGGGCAAGACGGAAAACTCATCGTATGGGATGGTCATACCGCGAACAAAGTGCGGATGATTCCTCTTAAAACTGCCTGGGTGTTAGGCTGTGCCATCTCACCCAGTATGCATCAAGTTGTGAGTGGTGGACTGGATAACCTCATATCGGTTTTCAGCTTGAGTTCTCCCGAAGGTACTCCAGCACAACTCATTCAGGAACTTGCTGGTCACAGTGGATATATTTCTAGTTTGGATTATATTGATGAAACAAAACTGCTGAGTGCATCCGGTGATAAAACTCTTGGGCTATGGGACATGGAGAAGGGGGAGCTAGTCTCTACATTCTCCGGGCACACAAACGACGTGAATAGTGTACGAGTGTGTCGTACAAACAAGAATCTCGCCGTGTCTGTTTCTTCCGACTACACCTGTCGCACATGGGACATTAGGAATGCAAAATGCACCCAGCTTTTTGAGGGCCATGAGCAAGATGTCAATGGTGTTGACATATTCCCCAGCGGTCAGGCGTTTGCGACGTCATCAGACGATACTTCGTGTCGTTTGTGGGACATTCGCTCCGATCAGGCTGTTGCTGCATACGTAGACGAGTTTATCCAATGTGGTAGCACTTGCGTGGCCCTCTCCCGTTCCGGTCGTGTTCTGATAGCTGGTTACGACGACTTCAACTGTCACGTGTGGGATGTGCTCAGGGAAGAGCGTGTCGGTATCATGTCAGCACATGACGCTCGTGTCTCCTCTCTCGCTGTGAACGAGATGGGAAATGCAATCGTTACGGGCTCCTGGGATTCACTGTGCTATGTTTGGACAGCCAAATGAATTCCTTTGTTAGAAAAATATTCTCTGCTCCCACGCACCCTCTAGTCTGATTTTGTTCTTAACATGCAACTATGGGAAGGTCAATTGTTCTTAGCGAATTTTCGCATCGTTCTCTACGATTACTACTTGCTAAAACTGCAACCAGTATCATCTACAGCAACCGCTCCCTCTTCTCGATCTGCGGACGTTTGTTCCTCCTGTCGAACGATTTCGCACCTTTTCTCCGCACCAACACGCAAAGCCAGTGTTGCATGAGTAGACATAGCGCCAGGCCTGCGGCAAAAATCCTCATTTATTTCGCCTTCCTCCTCCTTCATTAACACATCACATGGAATAAGGTCGTTTCCCTTGGTTTTACTCCCTCCATTCGGCACTGTGCCCCTCCTCTCTACAAACCGCCGTCCCTGCGTGAGCTCCTCTTACCCTTCTTTCTTGCCTTTTGCATTAACTCTCAAGTCTACATTGTATATTGTGTCAAAGTATAAATTATTACATTTTTGCCAGAGATGCACTTGTTTTGCCCTATTTTGGCATTGATTTTGTCCATCACCAGTGTCCTGTTAGTTTGGTTTATGCGCTTCAAGCTCTGCACCTCTACTGTCATTTTTTTGTCATTAGAGTAGTTCACCTTTCACCACTCTAAGCTTGACGACTGGTGAGGTAATCTAGACGCTGTTTTTACACATTTTCTGAAAGTAAAACTATGCATTACTTCAGGGACATGCAAAATGGGTAATGTGTGCTAATAAATTTTTTTGTACTTTTTTTCCTAACTTTAGATAGAAGTTGTATGAGATTATCAGAACGGCATTGCATTCACTGACTTTGTAGTTTTGGTGACTCTATTGATGCAATCTTGTGAAGATATGTCGGCTAGTTAATGGATTAGCGCCACTCTTATGATTTCTGATTAACCATGCGTTATACGCGACATGCTTTTTGCGCAATATAATGCACTGATGCGAGAGGTTAGTTGAGATGATTGATATCCGAGTAGGTTGTGAGAATGGACACTCTTCACGCTCTTTGAACATATTCAGTGCTTGAAGACGCTTTAGATTGCACAAACTTTTTCTCGCGGACATAGGTGACTCCCAAACAGCTTTCATGTTACTTTCTCCCTTCATTCCTTATTCATCTCCGTTTTGAGAGCAATCAGTGGTCTATCATATTTGAACATGCTACCTTTTTCTTTTGCCAGATAATTACAAACTTTGTTTAACATCTGATAGGCATGACGGTTAAAACTACGGTGGTACTCTGAATAAACGGTATTTGTTAACCCTGAATGCAATCGGACTTGGGAGATAAGGCTTAACTCGAATGCCCGATGTTGTCAGTAGGATCAAGGGTGTGGCAGATGGCAAGACCTGCAACGAGTTTATTCTAGCGGCTCGCTCCCAAATGATTTCGCCGCTTCTGACACCACATGAGTCACCACCAGTAAATGATTCATAAACCGCTTTATCAAAGGGCTGGAACTTTGTTATTCCTTGCTGCATTGTCGTAGGGTGGTCTCACCAACATTGATGAGGTACAGCGGCGGAGTAACAATGATCTTGCGTAAACACATAGCTACGTCAGTCGGAAGTTGGTATTTGTTTGTTTGTTTGTTTGGACTTTGATCGAACCGACGTTGAAAGTCACTTTTCTGTCAATTCTGGTAGTGCATCTGGTGCAGAATCCTGGCTTTAACTCTGGTTTATCCCTACCGCCTTTACGATACCTCTTACTGCTACCTTAAAGCAAGGGCAGCTTAGCCACAGACGAATTTTCGTCCCACAGAATAAGCTATCAGGTTGCTACTTGCTTTGGGATTCAGATTGTGGAGCAGAGCACAGGGCTTATATAAAGAAGAAACACTTTGTGACCCTGATCGCAGAGTCCTCATCCGAAGGGGTTAGGATGATTCCGGGCATAGATTGAGTGGGTTGTATTGTATGGATCCGATCACCGTTGGAATGCGGCTTTGTGAGTCTTGGGAGTTTGATCAACAACTTTACAAAACCTCTGCTGCCATCGCATTGTATTTGGCACGCTCTTTGCAGTCTTAGCTACTCCTAATGGTGGCCACTCAGAAGCGGCTAAAACATTCTCTTTTTCCTCGTAGTCAGCAAAAAATGAAGAGGAATGGAGTAAGTTAAAATGAGATTCTCGTCGGTTGGGTTAAATTACTGCCCTTCCTCTCCAGCCACAAGACATTATTCTACCAGCTTTGCTTAGAAAAGTGAATATGATTCTTAATCGTGGACTTTAGAGTTGAAGTAATTCACATTCTTTAGCTGTAATCTGATTGCTTGGTCGATAGTGAGTGGCTCATCATTTTGTTCCAGACATTAGTACTTGCAATCAGAGCCAGCCCAATCTAACCGCGAGACTGGAGGCGTCGTCAAAGCCTCCAAGACGAAGGCGAGACCATTTAACCAACGAAGTTTTTACAAACAGTTTTGGTGGGAAGATCATCGTTCTTCAAACATCCAGTTCTGATATCCAAAGGGATTAATATTATTGGTAATTAAATCCAAGGAAAAAAGGGATTCAATGCATGGCATAATTTACACTCCTTTGTCCTTAAAAATCTCGTCTTTCATTTGCAATGGAGATTATTATTTTGCCTCCTGAGCATCTTCCGCTTCATATTTGCTTAGAATTTGTCCTGGCAGAGGTAGCGTCCGGAGCGATTTGACAATTGATATGAGACGACGGCTGGGGTTGAAAATGAGCCAAGTAAAGGCGCATCCAGCTGGAACGTCATTTATGAAGCTGAGATACATTTTCTCGAACCCCAGCGGCCAGCCATCCACGGCATACCGCGAGGAGGGTTGTTCGAGAGGCAAATTATCCATTTTGCTGTCGGGCGGGTCGCCACCATATGTTTCTGGCTTGCATGGCAAGCACTTCGTCTTCTTCCTGTCAAACACAAACCTATTCAAAACAAATTCTGGTGCTCCGATTTTGCTTCACATGGTGGATTTGGGGTTTGTTTGTCCTAGCGAGGTAAACTAAGACCATTTCATAGATTTTTCGAGATTTTATGAGGCTGCAGTAGATGGCATGTCAGCAATACCAATGTAATGGTCGTATTTGTGGCCTGTGCTCATTGTGCATTAGTATGCAATTCCAAATTCCTTCCCAAAATTTTCATACCAACGCTGCGACAAGAAAAAATGCATTAAAAGATAAGAGAACAACTATGCAGACATAATAAGACAGAGCCTGGACTAGAAATGCCTTTTCTATGGTACTATGAGAGTCAGCACTGGGGTCCTCATTCGAGAGGACTGTATGCATAAGAAGGCAGCTAAGATGTGAGCTCATGACTCCTCCCTCTCGGTTTCTTTCGTCTAACCAGCTCCAATCCTCATTCCTGCTTGGCGGTGTAGTGTGAATGGGCTAAATAATGGCAAGGATATTTGTATATGCACTGAAACCAACCACGTTTCGCAGCCAACTTGAGTTGATTCCTCTCCGCTCCTCTAACTTCCGTACAGCAGAATAAAAGTCAATTAAGTAACCTTAACTTTGTGGCATCTTGCGAATTCAAGTTACTATGGTGGCAGCCCCACCAGTCACTTAGAGAAAAAGTGTGCATGCAGATTCCAAAATCGCTCCACAAATGTTTACTAACAGATAAGATGCAATTGCAATGGATAGTCTATAAACGCAGGGAAATTTGGGGCTGTGGATTGCACCGCCCACAAGAGGTGTGGCCAGTCGGTCAACTTTCATTGGCACCCCCCTCTCCATTTGGGCCGGCTTCGCATCCCCATAAAATGTACAGCCAGCTAGATTTCCTGCTTTCTGTGATGCACACAAAGCCATATTTGGCCAAAAATGTATCCGAGCACGGAAGTTAGTTTGGAGCAAGTGTTAATACCCTTTTCCTGCAGCTGCAGTGATGTACTAATGGCGGTGTCGATGTAACCATAGAAAAGCAAGAAAAATCTGATTTGGTTCCACAAAGAATTATGGTCAATGGAAGGAACCTGTACTAATGAACGACAGTAACTCAAAAGAAACGTCTACAGGCCTACCTTTAAAGAGCAATGGTTTGGAGAAAAGTTGGTAAATATTTATAAAGGTAACAGAGGGATCACTCGCTAGCATAGTTTCCCACTACCAAAGAAGGCACATACCGAAGGCGATGGAAGTATCAATGATTAGCATTTCTTATCAACCTTCCAATTAAAAGTTCGAAAAGGCTTTAAGCATATAAAGCCTCTCAATTGATTTTAAACCGCTTTCGCCTTCCCTTTTTACCTATCGTCAGGGTAGGTGAATTAATGTTTACCTAGACAATTCAAGGCTAGACACTACTCAGTGGACAATTAGTGAGTGCATGATGCGGTCTGCAAAGTTCAGTGACAGTAACTAAAAGATCATTCAGAAAAGCTAGATGGCAGGCGAATAAATTGTTGCTCAATGGGTCACTACAAAAAGACACCGGTGAAACAGCCTTCACGTTTCAGTATATCACCAATGTATAACAGGAGAATTTGGAGGGAAAATAGGAAAGAAGAGCCATCACCTTCACACCTTTTGGAAGGAGATAAAATATTTGAAGGAAACCAAGTCTACATTTTATTCCGGCAATCACCAAAATCAAACCACTAATAAATGCAGCGACTTTAATGAAACTCTTTTTAGCCTTAGAAGAATGGAGTAACGCGTCGAGAAAGAGCACTCTTATGTAAAAAAACCAGCCCTTCAAGTAAAAAGACCTAGAGTAATGAAGGGGAATTTAAGCAAGCCATTCTATAAACCAAGTAATGGGATGTCTCAGAAATTCAGGAACATTCAACATAACTGATGTTAAGTACACTGCCAATTCGTTCGAGGGGGAACTTTTCCACAATATGCAGCTCATTCTGTCAAGCAGTGCTAGCAGCGAACCGCGTTACGCCGAACCGCAAGCTAAAGAGTCGCAATTTCGTTCGATTAAACCGATGCTGGCGTCTGAGGAGGGGACTAAGTATATTATCTCGCCAGCATGTGGTCTGGAATAGCACGGAACATTAGATGCACGGCAATAGGAAACCACACCTTGCCCAATTATGACTGAATCCTGACTAGAGATAGGCAGAGCACTGTTGACTACACCAGAAAGGGGCGTGATCATTCTCCCAAGGGATGACGGGGAAACCGAAGAGGGACGCTACAAGTATGAACACAGTACCTCCAAAAAACAGGAGCGCTCAAGAAGTGATTGCTCTAGATTTTGTAATTCCGGCAGAGCCGAAAGCTGAAAAGCTAGAAGCAGTGACCAACCTTGAGTAGTCGCGGTAGAAACACGACCTTCCATTCAAGATTTGCAGTGAAAATGTTTACTTAAACAACATAAGCAGCACTGGAGTAGCAGCGCATATCAGTGATCGAAAATAAATAGTTCATTTCCTTCCGATTCAGTGGGACAACAGGTTGGATGCAGCCACCAAACTTAGCAAGTGAAGAATGCATCTTGCTCAGCAAAATTTATCTCGATAAAAAATGAGCTTCAGATAAATACATAAACTTCAACAGCTACAAAAACCACATTCAACGAGTTAAAAAAAAAGTAAAAACCTGTACATGTAAGATACGGTTACGCTCATCAATGATCTCCCAATTCCATGCCGCCAATATCCAACTCCTCATCATTATAGATGTTCTCAGCCTAAAAACCCAATCAACGATGATAAATGACCTAAGGGAGATCTACCATTTGCCAGATTTGAAGGATATTGTCTTCCGAGACGGAACAAATGACCCAGGGTTCATTAACATTCCATGTAAAGTCTGAGATCTTGGCAGTATGACCTGCGTGGATAAAGAGCAGTTCGGGAGGCCCATCTTCGGCATCCTCAGTAGTTTGATCAACACCAATTTTGCTTAGGTCCCAAATGTGCAACCGCCGATCCGTGCCCGATGAGGCCAAAATCGTCTCGTTGTGCGGCGACCATTGAACCTAAAGCAAGATAACAAATGCACACGGTTCCTGGCACTAGCAAACTTTCTTCGAGCAACCGAGTATAAGGAAAAAAATCTGATGACAACAAACCATTAAAAACATACAATGTTGGCTCTATGTATAGTTGGCTTGTGGACTGAAAATAATCACCTGGAAGATTTCGTCTCGATGTGATTCAAAGGAATGTAACTTCAGACGCAGGTTTCGGAGATCCCACAAAGCGACAGTCTGAAGGGTACAAAACTTTTAGATTATATGCTCCTAAATAAGAACATTACGAACGCAAAGACAGCTCATGCAAGAACATACCTTATCAGCACTACCAGTGGCAAGAATAAACTCTGAGAATGGATTGAAAGCCAGACAGTTGACTTCAGCTGTATGCGCGTCTACCTGGTGCTGGGCTTTGTTTCTTGATGCGCTTCGAGTATCCCAAATCATCAATTTGTTGTCATCTGCCACGGAACCAAAAATGTGACCGTGCATAAGATGCCAAGCCACATCCTCAACCACCGAATGGTGACCAGTGAAGATGGCCATGGCATCAATGCAACGACCATCTAGTGGTGAGCCCGAAATGTCCCACAAACAAATGGTTTGGTCATCGGATGCTGAGAGAAGATGACCACTGTGAGTGGCATTCCATGACAGGCCATAACCTTCCTTTTGATGCCCCTAAGTGATAATATGCTTGAAGTACACTTTCCCGTACCTTTAACCGTAGATCGGGCTGAGAGCCAAGTTCTGACGAGGGTCGAACGGGATGATTTGCATAATCAAAAACAAGCACATCTCCGCTTGGTGTCTTTGTCGCAATAATATCGGGATTTTGGGGCATGTACCTGGCACGATTTACCTCACCCTCGTGATTAATTTTCATGGTGATTTCTAGCTTTCCAGACGGAAAATAAAATCCTCCGAAATTTCCCTTCTCACTCTCATAGGTGCTAGCATCGAATTCAGCGCTGTCATTAGGAAGGTGAACTGTGGCAATAAGTAAGTGATTCTGCTCATCTGATGTGTGAGTACCGAGAATAAGACGATGAATCGAATAATCCTCATCAGTCCTAGTCAATAAATGAGAAAACAGGAGGCGTACGTCTCAACAACAGGAAGCCATTGGGCAGATAAACTTGGCCACTCCAAAGCATGGGACATCAGCATGTCGTATAGAAATGGAGTATTCCGTTTCCATATCTTATATTCTTCATTGATAACACGTTCTTCGATAATGTCTTCCGACTCAGCAACATGCATTGATTGCTAGAAGGAATAGAATCTCAAACCTCAAATCACCCTAACCATCATCCTCCCCGACCATCTATTTGGTGCCGTTGAAGCTGCTGTGCTAAGTTGATAGCTTAAAACAAGTAACCCAAAGCGTTACGGAACCAGTTATAATTTTAAACGGTCTATTCGGCCTGCAATTAGGCTTCCTTTCCTTTTCTTAATATTCGATGTTATGCGACTGGAGAATGGGCCTGTGTTTATTCGGTTATGGCTTAAAAGATTAGTAAGGCTAGTTGTTTAAATAAATCCAAGGGAGTAGAAATAAAATTTTGGTTCAATCTTTGGAAAAAGTTAATTTATTTTTAGTTTCTTTTAGCTGAAATACGAATTACATCGATAATTACACCTACTTAACTAATGTGCAATAATGGTGACATAGAACTCTTATTGCTCCCCTTTTTATCCTTTTGACAATGAAGTCAAGTACACGGGTTTCCACCGGGCTGACGACCTAGTGTGTGAGGACTTCGCTTACAAGCTCCCGCCTTGGTTACTCCCATAGTTTTGGGTACTTGAGTATTTTTATCTTTTACTAGCCTTGGGTAGGGCTCTGGTTTAGTGCTTAGTAAATGCTGGGGTTGGACTGTTCGAGTTAATACACTCTTACAATATGTTGGTAGGAGCTTTGTGAAATTTCCTTCCAACTAGTTCATATCGCTGGCTGCAACTTAATTATTCCACCGCTCTATTCATAAATTCTTAGTCTGGCTCCATTCAAGTGTGTTCAGCTAACAAGTTTTCGGCTTTGGGTATGTGTATTTTCTACAGAGGATGCGTTATTTCAAAAACCCCTACGTTGGACCGCTAGGCGAAGTTCCTAGTGAAACTCCACTTCCTTCCGTTGATGACTTAGCGCAATGGGCTTCTGACATGGTGAAAGAATCCTTCCAGGTAAGCTAAGGTTTCTCGAAAGTCTTAGGAGGGTTATCCGAAAAGTCCTTTTCGCTTTTATTGCTTATGTGTTCTGGTCTTGTTCTCCGTGGTCGTTGTCACTTGATAGAATTGATTTCGAATCGATTTTGACGTTCCTGCATCCTTATCCCGAACATCATTCAAAGATAAAGTTCTCGGGACATAACCGAGTCTCTCTACTTGGACTTATTGCTTCCTTTGTGCCTTTTTCCAGCTGGGATACTTTCTGTTTTATTTCATTTATACTTTTATCCATTCTATAAGAATACCGCTAGTTCAGAGGACATTATTTTTAATATGTTCCCTCCTTAGATATCATGCCGTAAAATTTCTATTCACGATGGGGGCCTTTATGTCGGTGGCATCGGTGTGGCCTGGGCTGCTCTTCGGGTAATGCAAAGACTAGGGGAAAGGGGCTTTGAAACTTTCCTCCCGCAAGTTCGTAAGTACATCGAAGGAGTTGTCAATAAGGCTGCACGGGATGGGCCACGCGATAACGAAGAGCGTCTCTCTTTCCTCCTTGGCATGCCTGGCATGTGGCTTACCGTGGCTTGCCTCTATCAGGTTTGACGAGTGGTGGCGTTAGTGCTACTGAAATGTTATTAAGTGAGCAGATTATTTTCCTTCTAGATGTCTGGCGAGATCGTTGAACGGGACCGTTTTTTGGGACTGTATGCGCAACTTGCGCCAGTGTTTGCCTCCCTTCAGTCAGGAAACGCAAAAACCATATTTCCTCAGGGTTCTGATGAGTTTTTTATTGGTCGCGCAGGTTACTTGTGCGGTTTGCATGAACTCCGCAAAATTACGTCTGAGGTGGGTTCGTTTTTGCAGTGTCGAATTTAATAGCTATATGAATCGCCTATTAATTCGAATAAATTCATTTTGGATTTGCTCATGATAGCATCGCTAGTGTAATTACCGCGGATTTCATAAACACGTTTGGTCGAAAGCATTAACTGCTGTTCTTATTGGCTTCACTATAACATTTTCGACTACCCATCCAAAAATAGCTATTCTGTTGGTCAAACTGTCACCTTGGTATGGTGACGTGCATAAGCTATTTGTATATCAGAGGGCTGAGACCTTTACATTAGACACCAAAAACGATCTAAATCAAATACCAATGCAAAATCACCCTTGCAATCGCGAACAACGAGCTAGGAAACGTTAGTTCTCATCCCTGATGAGATTATAATGGTCTTTCCAAGACCCTCATAGTGACTAGCCCTTTTTTACGATAAATGATTCACCATGGTTGCATTTCTGCAGTGAAGCATTAAATGTTGGGGAAGGGTTGGTAGTCGTTACATTGGAATGCAAATGCTCCACTAATCAACACTGATCCAACATTTCTTTCGCAAAGAAAAGACGTATGACTAAACTTCTTCTAGGAGGTTGTCTCGGACGAGACGATTTTTGCCATCTGCGATGCCATAATCGACTCAGGCACTGCCTATGCCAAAAAGTACCATTCACAGTGCCCCCTTATGTTTGCCTATTACGGAACCGAGTACTTGGGTAAGTTTCCTTCCTTCTGCTTCATTTTTCCAGGTGTCAAAGGAGAATTGCATGAAGTCCTTGGGTGTTTATTTGTTTTTTATGATAGACCAAAGAAGTATAACAATGTCACTCCACATTGTAATGATTTCCACTGTCTCATCTAAGTCCAGCGTCACAGATATGCGACATATGTCCTTTATTAGTGGGTTATAACTAGTTGTGCTGTATAGTATAGAAAGTAAATTAGTTGAACCAAAAGCAATAAAATAAACGCAAAATATTCTTAGTTTGGGGATAATTGTAGCTTGTGGTTTTTGGAGCGGAAGTTGAATTGGTATAGCTGAATAATGCCAACTGGTGTCATGCAAACAATATAGCGTTTGAGTCGTGGTTATCGGAGTTCTCCCAACATTCTGCCGGACCCTATGAAAGGGTACTATATTCAAAAATTTGGTTGTACTACAAACGGATGGCTCTAAAACAAGACTAATTAAAGCTTATTTACTACAGATTAGGCGGTGGTTGAAAAATCCTGTTTTGGTAGTTAAACGGTTTTGATAACCATCCGCTACCGGAATGGAGGAATGGGGACGCGACGTCTTTTGGCTATGAAGGGGAGAGTGGTCGCAGTTTGACTTTCGCCAGGCAACAAACATTTACTGTTATTGGGTGTATACGATGAGATCGGTCCTCTGGCTAACAAGTTGAGGGGACGCAAAACTCCACATGTATCGCCACAATTCGTAACGTGATAAGATTTGAAAATAATTCGTTTATAATATTAAGTTTGCTACTTACAAAGAGCCTGAAGGACAAGTTGTTGTACTCTTTTTTATGTACTCCATAAACCGCCCATTCGAACCTTTTGAATAATATAATGAGTTCTTTTTATTTACTATGAACGACTGTCGATATCACCCTAATCACCCCCTCAATACCTGCGTGTGCTCAAAAAGTTATTCACTTCGTCCTCAAAGGAGCTTTTTCAAATTTAAAAATAAAAGGTATAAAGCCATGGTGGACCAATGAAAAACTGTGGACAGGCAACACCCAGATTGCACTGATTATTGTTTTATTTGCACGTTTTTGGAAACCCTAAGACTAGCAAGTTTTTCCCCCCATCGACTCAGTGGTGTGTTACAGGGGCAGCGCACGGACTGGCAGGCATTCTCTTCGCTTTAATGCTCTTTCCTCGATACTTACAAACTCACAAAGTGGCCGCAGAGGCAGTGCGGGCAGCAGTGGACTACCTGATTGCAGTTACCCCCTCAGATACTGGCAATCTGCCCACTGCCACTGACGAACTTCCGCCAAATCGCCGTCCTGTTTCTGATGAGCTCGTTCATTGGTGCCACGGTGATGCCGGTCAGCTACTCCCTTCTCCTTTTTATCGCTCTATTGATTTTTTTGGAATATTATGATACCAACTGCACATAGCACTCTGTGTTTGTGTTCCATAATTGCCCCTCTTTTGGATGTCAATTATGACCTCTGGGCTGTCACACTAGACTCAGATGTTGTGATTATGCGAGGTCAAATAGCATGCTTCTTTGACACTACAAACCATGATAACAGGCTTCCAGTACCTCTGAATGCTCTTCAGGCCTTCTGAACTGTCCACTCATCTGGCGGTGTTGTTAGGCCAGGCGGGAGGTAGTTGTTGAGTTCGGTGGCTTGAACCGCAAATCTAGCCCAAATGACTTTGGATTCCTGTAATTGCGTGCATTAATATGCTGCACTTCCTTTGAAGATTGTAGCGCTACCACTTCTTGTCTCACTTCACTTTGCCTTGCAAACAGACGCGTATACTTCATTAGCTTCCAAATCACCTTTTAGGATTTTTTATGTTTTCGTTTTACAACTTATTTGAACAGGAGATCATGCGTGAATGATCAATATTTTGGCACTCAACAAAGTACACAAAATCTCAACTTTCGGATATTTCTCCTTCGCCTTAAATAAGGAATGCGAAGCCATTATGAGATGGATGATAACTTTGTAACTTAATTTCTAGACGGGATTGTTTTCTTAGTGCTGGATGTGTGAAGAAATAGTCTTAGTTTGCGGATTTTATTTCCTTCGTGCTTTTCGGGCCTGAATGCTTGATGAGGTTGCTGCTATCTCAGCGAAGAGAGTATCAGTTTACCAGACAAAGTGGATTATTTTCGTCACGTAAAGCCTTTCAGAGTTCAAGATCTGTTGCGTGCCTCAAGCTCGCCACAACAACTTTGACTCAGTTAAATAATTATGCCTATATGGAGATCAGCCAATTGAACACTACTACGTAAACAATACTAATTCAACTAAAGTAAATGCGAGTGTTTGTTATTCGTGTACAGTCTGATACTTGTTTGTGCTATCCTTTCTCCACTCTCGTGATTTAAAAAAATGCATATTTTTATGGAAGCTCATTACCTTAATGGCCCATAAACGGACAGAATTTTATTTATTCGTTTGACATCTACCCTATACTTTCCTTTGCAGTGCTTTCATCTGTTTGTGGCGACCATTATGGAGACTCATTTACGCCGTCTGTTTTTGAGTTTGTACTGTTCATACTATCGAAACAACGTGGTTACCATTGGCCATGAACAGTGAGTTGCGGTAGTTCGTATGGTAGGACACTTTTTGAATGTCATCGAAATGGTGAATGGGACTTGCAACGACTGCAATCGAATTTCCACATAGTTTATCATGGATAGTATTGCTGATGAATGGAGGAGGGTGAACGCATACTTTTTTTCTTTTTCTCGAAGTTGGCTTTGAATCGGGCATGGACTCTAGTTTTGCTGTGTAATACAATTGGGGGAAGACATTGCTCCATTTATTTTAGATGGAAGCTCAAATCGCCAGGCTGGGTCTTAATATTCAGTGCCTCTCTGAATATCTCTATGGTGTCTGGTGGTATTTTTCTTGCAAAATGGAGGGAGATGGTTTGTCCTTTCCACTACTTTGAGCTTGAAAAATGTGGTTTTGTTACTGCAAGCCGATTTGTATAAAGGTGGATAGCGAAACCTGAACTGTAACTTAGTAGAAACAAGCCGACTGCCAGTGTAATTAGGATCCATTTCTCCCAAATTCCATGTAGAATTCTGAAGCCTCTTTTAACACTAACGAAGGCACCACATTCAAATGAACATGCATTGCCGATTTGTGAGAATGCCTTGGGGCTACAGACACGGTCCGGAAACTATTTCATCAAGTATAGACGCAGTGATCCCTTGACCAAAGCCAAGAGTTTGTTAAACGATTAATACGCTGCAGTTCGCCGTGCCGACTGTTCCTTGTTTATTCATACTTGAATTATCATAATTGTGTGTGTGGAAATGGATAGGTGTGAATCCCCAACACTCCAGTACAGATGCGTTAGACAAGCATTTAATTGGACACTCACGCAAATTGTCTCAAAGGAGTGAACTGCTTCAAACGGAACAACGAGAGGTTTAATTTAGCCATCTCATTCGCACTCACAGGACGAAAGTTAAGGATGGGCGTCAAGGCACGCATCTTTATTCCCCTCCTCATGGTGGCACATTCGTTCCTCGGAAGTTGTCTTCTGCCAATGCTGGCGCTAAATCAAGGCCCCAAATTCCCTTGCTGTGCATGTTGACAGGACAGTAGTTCAAGTTGGATGGAGTTTTTTTACATGACATAATAATGGGAAACGGGCAATCAACACCAAGATGTTTTGTTGAGCCCGAGGTAGCCCATGCGAGGATGATCGCTTTAAGGAATGTCTGTGTCCTTTAATTGTGTAAATCATAGTTTCTTAGTTGTGTTAATGCTAACTTCTCTACATTAAACTGCTTCAAAACGTCGCGAATTGGTTAACAGGGATCTCTCGCTTTTCTGGGAAAGATTTTAGCTGAAATCAAAAGGGTCTTTGTGGAGCCATATGCATTAGATGCTGAAAGTAGAAATATGCATCTGGACAGGAAAGATGTACTTCCCGCGCATTCCACCCCTAATCGCGAGACTGTCCATTCCGGAGCAGCCGCTATGAATGTGGAGTGGCTTATTGCGTTGAGTGGGTAAAGTTGCTGGGTCGCCTTTGTGGACACGAATAGCAGGTAGAGGTCGGCAAATAACCGGTGAGTGGAATTAAAATGATTTGCAAACAAACGAGCATAGGCGTAACTTCATTGACATCCAATGTTTTGCACACAATTGTCTCTCAGATTCTTGATTGCTCATTGTCTGAGATGCACTAAAAGTAGTCTTTTTCCATGGCCACACTGTAGGTGACTGGTACAACCGTCTTCTTACCTTGGCATCCTTCTTCCGACTCAAAACCAAGGGCGCAACTCTGGAGTTCATTTGCGACATTCCTAATCCCTGGTTATCAATTGAGACTTCTTACAGTCCACGTGTTCGATATCTCCACAGTGGAAACGATTGCGGTCGCTTAAGGTCCGGATCGAAAATAAATTGAATTTCACTGATAAATGAGTCTTGGCTACCCTCTTCGGGTGCAATTCAGTGAGGTGATCGGGAAGTAAACACATTCCAGTGTGTGCGGTGTGCACTTAAACTCCACTGCACCTCGGTTGCATAAAAGTCAGGACGAGGCTTACTGGAACGGTTTAATTTGTCCCTGAGGTGCGCAGGCGTAATCTAATGCAGGTTATGATTATATCTATTTGTGCCTTCAGGTGTGGTCTACGTCTACGCAAGGGCATATGTTTTATGGAAGGACGACAAGTATCTCCGTGAAGTCGCCAGGTGTGCGGACGTCACTTGGCACAAGGGTCTACTAAAGAAGGGTCCTGGTGGGTTATCAACTATCATGTTCAACTCAACAACTGATGGAGATTTGTGTTGAATGCGATCGCCTTTGCTTTTGGGTGCTGTGCCAAAACTATGCAGATGTGCGTTTTGTATTCCAAGTCGCAATGCATACGGGCCCATTTGTGCCCATCGAGCCTGCATTCATGATCTTTTAGCTCGAGCTCTGCTGAACCGAGCAGGTATTAGACGCCACGGCCTAGTTCACCTTGCACATGTCGCCTGTCGATATGATGGTAATTCGGTAAATTTGACAAGTTGAAGCCGCTTTATGCATGCATGGGCTGTGCGGAGCATCCTGAGATATCATGATTGTGGCACAATGTATCGCTCGCATTCTGTCTCCATTCGGTTGTCTAGGTGGTATTGAGGCATGCTTTGCTGCACCTCTCACGTGATCTCCAAAAAGTACACTCGATCACAAAACGGCGCATTGTCGTCACCTACTGATCGTAAGTGATAAGTACAAATCCATTGCTAAATGGGAATTTTCGAGTATAAATTGATGAAATTGAGCTTTGGATTGCTTTTTTTTCTCGGTCTGCATGAAGTTTGGTTTGTTCTTCTTCCTGTTAATATCGACATCCACCAATAGTTCACATTAATGTTCTTTCTGTTGCCCTTTTAGCTGTGGCGATCTTGGCTGTGCAATATTTTTTTGCTTTGACTAAGTTTCCTAGAAGCATTATAAACGGGTAGATTTTTGCCATTTGGTCTTTGAAGCCTGTCCATAGGACATTCCGAACTGCGCCTAGATGGTTCGTAAATGTATCATTCTCGTATTCATTTATCGTATTGCCGTGTATGTATTCTCGTTAATAGCTTACTCCCTGTTAATCTTTTTGCTTTTTCACGTTATATGATGTGTCGATTTGCTGGTCTCAATCCCTTACAAATATTAGATAGAGCTTGTTTAAAATGACTCCGACACATTTAATTTACTATTTCATGCCTGCACAAGCCGATCCATAAGCAAGCTAAGATAAGTAGCAGGGAGAAGAAGAAAGTAAGTTAAGTTGATTTAACTACCATTTGGACTATTCTCCAATGGGCTGTGTTTCTGAGTTTAAGTATTATTGAGTACTCGAGGTGAGGTTGTTGTAATTGCCATCGAGTTTAACGACTCCTCCGCATCTCAGGCTGAAATGTAGTTGCAGTAAATGAAAGCTGCCTTTGCTTCGTCAAGCAACGCTTTCGTGATTAGGCCCTCCCTCTAAAGTACTTTTCTTATTTTAGTCAATCTTTGTTCAACACGAAGTTAATGCAAGTCTTATTACATTGCATAGGCGGTGTTTAAGTTTGGTTACTTGAATGAGGAGGTGCTTAGCAATCGCGCTACTTTTAACGGGATTTGGCAACATGAGATCAAAAAATTGCCTTAAAATGGGCAATCTAAGGACTGCTGGCACACCAATGTGGTAGTTAAATCACAGCATACCAAGCAGTCATCATGACGAAATGAACAAATGAATTAATGGTCATCCTGAGAATGGACGTGTTGTGATCTGGCAGGTCTGTGTCACGGCGTGGCGGGCAGTGGGTACACACAATTGGTGGCTCTACGTGCAACAGGAGAGCAGCGCTATGCGGAGCGTGCTCGCGCCTGCGCTGCTTTCCTCTCTTCTGAGGTCTTCCTTAGCGGAGCTCGGAGGCCCGACAATCCTGCTTCACTCTTTGAGGGTCGCGCCGGCACTTCCCTCTTCCTCGCTGATCTCACCCATCCCGAACGTGCTGCCTTTCCTTTCATGGACCCGTTTGAGGACTAATGAACTTCTACGCTTCTGTTTCTCATTTCTTCTTTGTGGTTTATTAAATGTTTGCATGCCAATGTTCTTTCATTCGAGGCCATTAAGTGTTTGGGAGTTTTACATCTACCTTTTCCTCTGCGTCGTCTTCTTCGTCGCTAAGTGTTTGCGTGCCACTATCTTTCTTATTTAAATTTAGCGTTGAGTTCACGTTTTTTGGTTGATGTTCTTCTCATGTTGCTTCCTTTTGACTTGCCTCGTTGGGCCATTCCGAATTTGAGGCCTCTTTTGACTTTTAAAGATTGATGAATCATTTTTAGCGTAGGAAAGATGTGCTTTGTGAATTTGCACATTTGAGGACGAGATTTCCATATGCGTTACTTGTTGTATGCTTACTTTCGGCAAAACCACATCGCGCTTTGAGCAGCTTTTAAAAATGTGGAAATTAGAAGTCTCGATTTCATTGCGACCTTTCTCCTTGATAGCTTTCTTATTCTGACGGAATCTTTAGTTCTTTTTCGCCAGAAATAGTACTAGTTAAGCCCCAGTTAAATGCTATACGGGAAGTGTAGCGCCTTAAGCGACAACAAATATTGTTGTCCAAGCGGGCGTGGTACTTCATGCACTTTTGAAATCGGGCATACGATTGTGCAGGAAACAGTTGTTGTCCAAACTTCGTCCACTCAATTGTTGGCCTCAAGTAGTTTTGTTAGTGTTGCGGTTAGCTTTTATCACTGGCTAGTCGTTGTTGCCGCCCCCACGCATCTTGTTTTGTCTTTAGTCATTCGGCGAGTGGGAGTGAACTTGTGCATGCTAATTTGGTGAACAAGTAACTCTCTTCATGTGATTTATTTGCTTTGCCTACTTTGGATAAACATGGCTTTCATGTCTCTAAGTGTGTTCGTTTTTGGTGAGAGCTACTTTAGGTTTCCGTCTAGCATGCAACAAGAGGTGGCGAAAGAACTCTTCAAATCGCCAGACAGGCATTAGAGCAAGCGTGGTGGTGAGATTGGGAAGTGGTTGGAGAGTGCGTCTCTCACCAGTAGTTGTGATGGTGCATTCAAAATTGATGAAAATGCATCCACTTTCGCTTTTTTTTTTTCATAGTGGTAGTAAACAAATTGTGTCTTCGTTCCGTGTTTGCATGCCACAATGTTCGCGGAGATGACTCACGGCTCTTCGTTCGCCTTTTTTTTCTGATCTGGATTTCACCTCCTATCCTTTCGCTAGTGCAGTGTGTTTCTTCCCATACATTCGGTGGAAATGCACCTGCAGTGTGAAAAAAGTGCGTTGGCGAGAAGACTCGTTGCATAGTATTTGCGTCAGACGACTAGTTTTGGAATGAGACGTATGTTTTCCGTGACGTAGTACATCTGTCTTTGGCCTGAGAGTTGCTATTTCATTGCTATGCTTAATGTCGCTGCTCTCTTCTGTTGCCTGCTTTCAACTCACTCCTCTCTGTGTGGCGCTTTTCTTCTCAATAATTATTTGCACAGTAGTAAAACCTCTGTTTGTAGTTGTAGTGAAGGTGAGTCGAGTCTCAATTTTGGCGCTATGCGTCGATTGAATTGGAAGTCATCTTAATGGAGCAAGCATTTAAGTTATGTCGCCATCTGGGCCGCTTTAACCGCCTCTTCCATATTGGTGAATGAAGTTATGCATTTTGTTGTGCTTTTTTCACCGTTACCAAATTTGACCATTCTCGCGAGGTGAGCCATTCAATTTAAACAAAAATAAGGCAATTGATGATTATCTACCTAAATTCCCATTCCCTCCCCCATGGGGAGCTGTTTTTTGCCTAGTTCAGTGACGAGTCTTGTGACCCTCCTCTGTTCACTTTTTATGACGACTGTCTGGCAATGTTTGTAAAGCCATTTTCCATACAAAATTAAGGCGAGTCAAATATCCGATGTTAAACGAAGAGTAGTGCTTGCCACGTGCGTTTCAACGCCTTTCGACTTCCTTCCCGAAGCGATACCTCCATAGTGGGGATGTTTAGTTGGCTTCATCATTGAAAACTGGGAGCACTTGTAATTATTTAAGTTCATTTCATTTCCCACTACTCTCAATACAGGCAATGAAGGCGCATAGCAGAAGCCATTAGGCAATCGTTTTCTCCGACTGGCACATATATGAAAAACTCTCTCATCAGTGTGATTTCGACTGCGTGTGTGATAGGAGCTGCCGTCCATGGATTTGGTTTTTCACATTCGCGATTGAGTTTCATTGGGAGTACCTAGCACTGATAAGGCTTCAGCCTTCTTGCTTATGCGTCGAAGTGCTACTATTTATCGAGAGCTGAACAATGCTGTATGCATCCGTAACTCGCTTTTTCAATTTGTTCTTGTTTTTGAAATGCTCTCATTTTCAGGTGCTCCTCGGGAAGTCGTTAGGAATGACTGCTGTTGGTATACTTACGGTGTCGCATGATTTCATGGCCTTAAGCACAATCCAGAAAGGCTTACCAAATTAACGATGGATGGGGTACTTTTATGTGTTTTGATGTCTTCCACTTTTGTACACACCCACTCGCCAAATCGCAGGAATGTGGCACCAACAGTCTCATCATTTCCATCTTTCTTATTTTCCTCATTCCTTATAGCCAAAACGTCACCTGTTTAGTCGTTTTATGAGTTGAGTTTCCTTTAAGGTCCAAAAAGAGAACGTGCAAGGCTTTGGTAAACGTGAAGCAGTTCTTCTCCCAATCCACGTAACACATCGGCTGAGGCAATGGGATGGACGTGTTGGAATCAATCTCAGTGATGTTTATTTTCGGCCAATTTTAAAACCTCTTACTGCTTGTGTATCCTCGCTGGGTTAATTTAGTTAGGCTGAGTGTTTCTCGAAGTTTTAGCTAATCTGTAGGCTTAGATTACCACTTCTAGCCAAACACTAGTCTCGTTGTTCGACCCTCATGGCACGTTAGCTTTGAATCGGTCGCCAAATTTCTCATACTGTTGCGTTTCGTCATTTTCATCACCACAGCACTTGTATTTGGCACGATTGACAAATCATCACATCTAAGCAACTTAGGTCAACTTTATTTCCATTTATTATCCTTTTATGTGTTCCTTTGAATTACAACGTAGCTACACACCAATGTAAGGTCCTGTTGATGTCCTACATTCGAAACGAGCCATAATGCTAGGGCAGTGTATGCTGTAGATGGATAGTAGATGAATTTGAGGGAAGGTGGAGGTACTGACATGGACCAAACGAAAGGCAACTCTCTATGCTATCCGCCACTGAAACGGAGAGCTGACTAAGCAATCAACATCGTGTGTATTTCCTCCTTTTGAACCATCATGACCTAGTCGGCTCTGCAAAGGCAGCAGCCTTGAGCCATCTGACGACTTAGCTCCCACCTGGATATTCCATCAAATAGGAAGCTTTTCCCTTGCTTGAAGCTGTAGTGAGGAGGAGGGAATTTTATAGTCACACCCGGTGTCCATAGATAGTAGTGGGATCATCGCTTAAAATTCCAAAGCACCCAATAAAGATAGAGGTGCAAAACCGTTTTGTTTCTCTCTTTTCTTCTTCATTTTGTTTCACCTTCAGTCCTGATCAACCGCATCTCTCTAGCTGGTAGAGCGGTCTAGGACGCGATGCCTGTTTGCTTATTTGATGTCTTCATACGGATACTGCGATCATCTCTGCGACGAATTTCATCAAATGGTTGTCGACTCTTGCCATTCTAGTTTTTGTATCACTTCTGCAAAATGCGAGGCAAAAGAGTTCGGTGAAAGTGAATCCCGTTATTAACCTTTTGGTAGGAGTTGTCACCAATTCTTCCATTCACAGGGCGTTACGCCTATTCGACTCTGTTAAGGTTTGTTCTCCCTGAAGAATCGGATTTGTTTTCCACTTTCACCCATGTAGCGCGCTCCAGGACATCCTGGAAGGATAATGCCTGGGCAAAATAAGCACAGCCAACTCATAGAAGGATTGAAGGCTACCGAGGAAGAAGTAGAAAATTAAGTCTTTAGAACTCACAAAGCCAGAATAAATGGTTCAGCAAACAATTAATACATCAAACCACCACTGACCCCTTAAAGCCAAACTGCAATGAAGATGAGAAGCTGAAATCGAGGTCGAAAAATAGGTTTTACCAAGAAGTAGGAAAGGCCATGGCATTTGGTCTGAAATGGTGCTGAAAGCTTGAAAGGTTACATCCGGAGCTGGCGGGAGTCGTCCTACTCCGGATTAAGAGTATTGAAGTGAATTGGCAAAACTAAATTCCCGCGCTGTCATCCCATTGTACGGCCCTTGTCGTCCTGATGTAAAATAATGGTCCAACAAATGGCACTGCAAGGATACAAAAAACCATCCCAACAACTTAGCCACGCATACCACAACTACCATGGCTTGTTAGCGTACTTTTTACCAAATATCAAAAAAAGGAGAGAATTAGTAAAAAAGATAGCATTCATCGTGTCCAAAAGTCCGTCTTTACAACCCACTCTGAGGAGTTGTGGCAACCACTCAGATGGCTAATTGCTGCATTGCCAGAGTTTGCCCCGTAGAATCTGTAAAAGGTTGCTCAAAATTGATGCATTCTCGCATTCACCATTCCGCTTTGCGGTCAAGTTGTTTCCACAATCTCCTACAGTAAAAGCGTTCATCCCTCGTCCCCACAACAGCAGTTATCCCTTTGTCCAAAACAATGCAAATGTAAGAGGATGTCCTTAGGTCAGCTATGCCTAATTAAGCCTTGTAGTGGGGGTCCAACTTTATGTAATCCTGTAACCCTCATCAGCAGCTCTGCTTCATTGAGTTTCACTTGTTTACTTCGTTAATGACGCCAAATATGAATGTCGGAAGGAGTATTTATCGCGTGCGCCCCAGTGACCAACAGCATTCCACGGAGAGCAATATGAAGTGGATTAGGTTTAGGGCGAGAAAAGGATCTTAGACCTGCCAGGTGTTTATGCATTGCAGGCGTCTCCTCTCCCACCTTCCCTCCCGTGGGTACACGTCACGCCGCCCGACCCGGTCCGCCCCGGCGTGGTCACGTAGGTGAATTTTTCAGGCGTGTCACGTGGCGCACACAGCCAGTGGGTAATGCTGAAGCGAAGGAAATGCGTTCACCGCCATCGCATCCACCCATTTCCATCCACGTCAGTGTCCAAAGCGATGCAAATGCCTCTTGTGTACAGCCGAATGACTTAAAAAGTAATTGATTACAGTGAATGCTTCAGGTGTCCACGCGACACGCGACTGGCTATGTGCTTCTTCCAGCACAAATACACATTTCCCCAGTCGGTGGGGTGGGCGACTGTGTCTTGGACAAAACGATAAGTCTAATTTAGACGTGTCAGGGATCGGATAATCCACTCCTCGCCTACCTTAATGACGAAATGGTTGAATTATTCCTTCTTCAATGAGCAAGCACTTGATTGTCTTGGATATTGGCAAACCTCTGAGGCGAAACGGCTTTTTTGTACGCCCCTCGATTCCGGCTTACAAAACTTACCCACTTTGCCTCACTTGAAGGCTCTCACCAGAACAAAAGCGTTGCTCATAAATTTCAAAAATGTAAATAAAATGTCCAACATATTACAAGTACAATTATTCCGAAGAGGAAAAATCAGAAGGAGGAGGGGGCAGGGGGAGAGGAAGAGGTGTATTCGAGCATCTTTCAGGCGTGTCATTTCGCCCATGGAAACTTGCAAAGAGTTTTGTACATTACAAGTCGCTTCAATGGAGGTGTGTTTAGGGTTCCAACATTAAAGTAGTATCGGCGTTTTATGCAAAATAGTCGCCAATTCTCCCTTCGGTGTCGTGTTACTTCCAAAAATACTTCTCCTATTGGATGTTTTTAAGGATGCGGATCACGGAGAGGCAATTGACAATTAAGATTGCAGGGAATCTAGGGGAATAATGCATTGTACCCCATCGAGAAGGTGAAACGATAACAACTGTTTCGTGATTGCCCCGCTAGGGTCCATTTTCAGTTGACACAACTCGGCTCTTGCGTCTTGAAATGGAGGATCCTCTTCCAAAGCTCCATTTAGAGGGCGTTGGTGCTCATTCATCTCCAAAGGACTGTACAAAAGTTTCCTCATTTCGAGTTTCCGTTGAAGGCTGTAGCAAAGAGGAGTCTCATTAAAATGAAGCAAATTATCCTTCCGTTCTGTTTACAGCTTATTTCCCCTAGAATAATTACTAGTCCCTGTTAATTAGCCCTACAGCTCACTAATAATGACCATCACAGCGCTGAATGCACTTTTTGAAGTGGTTAAAAGGCCCCATCATGCGTACTCGCCTCTAGTGGTGTTGAGGCGAGGCTGATCCGTTTCATCAAGCTGCTATCTGGGGCGAAGAGCTCACCTTACAAGTCAAATATTCTCCGTTCACACAACCTCGTTTGGATTTTGGTGTGGATCGTTGGAACGACTTGATGCTCCTGGTAAGAATAAGTACAATCCGCCTGACCACTTACCCAAATGCATCTCGACGCCTGGCCAAGTCTTTCGATGCTTTTTTAATGACTTCAGTAGGGTACCCTAATTACTTCAATCTTTACAAGGTAAAACGCAAGTCCTTTCTCCTAAAATCAACTCAATGCGTACTCCACATAGTAGTTAAGTTAGGATTCAACGCTGAAGACGTCTCTCACAGAGCATCTTGTAATGCATTTGTAAATCATATTGCAATAGAACACATTATTTGTTAATGGTAATGAGGTTGATGAGCACAAAACGCTGACAAGTGAGGGATTTGGGATTGGGAAAAAGACTTGTAAATAACTATAACATTGAAGATATTGGAATCCTCGCATAAAGGGCAGTATTTGCTAAAATGTTAGTGCGTCATAAAATCACTTGTCTACACCTCCATCAAGTGAGGCCTGTGAAGGCCAATTCGATGACACACACTGCGCTCACACCTTGGGATGCCCAGAGTGTGGCAGCAAAAAAAACTTCCACAGCCCTAGAAACAGCCAATGGAGGTGGATACCTCTTTTGTTAAGAGTAACACAAGACCCAATGCATTGCACCCATGAGACTTGCATTTCGGGGTGGGAAAGTGCGTGCCTAATTTTCATCCATCTTTTCCAAATTCCTCTCCTTTTTCCCATCTCTAAGTGATTAGCGGCACATCTTGGCATTCGGTAGTCAATTGGAAGTTGAAGCGGACCATTCTAACATGATTAAGATGGAAGAGGAAGAGATTATGGTTGTATATTTTGCATTTTAAGGGCAAAACCTTGCATGCAAGTGGGATTCTGGAGTTCGAAGACGTGCATGAAGTTGAGAGGAATGTGAAAGATGCTGTGATAATTTTCGGACTGAAGAGACGATTGTAAAAGGTGTAAAAGGGTCTTCGTTGAAAGCAGTGGAGAAATCTGTTTTGTCAGTCACCACATTCCATATGCTCTTAAAGCTTTGAAGTCTCGCCTATACTTTCGTTTGCGAGGCCTCCTAAGCCACGTCGCTAAAAGAAAACTTTACAATTGTAGCAAAGCTTACAAATAAACCCAAATTCCGTCACATGGCAATGACTACAGTAACGCCTCCAACAAAGCCATAATGAAGCCGCATGCAGTTAATCATTTTTCCAAAAGAGTTTCGTGCGCTCCTGGCGAAATGATGAACTCTACCACTCAACCACTGACCAGAGGTGTTGGAATTTTGCTTTACCATTTCAATCACACGCACTGTATTTGTGGTACAAGAGAAAATGTTAACCAATAAAAAGCGGTTCATTTTGAATCAGTTTTAGGTAGTTAATTGTGTCTACTGAGATGCGAATGCACCCCCAACGGATGGAATGGAAATCCAGACCAGTGAAGAGGTGTGGGTGTCTTCAAAACAGTGCAAAAAGAATGCATCCATTAAAAGGCGATAGCGCAACACTATCTACCTCCTTTTTCACCTCCGTGTGTCCCGTTTTATCTTTCAGTGAGGTGCTCCTGTATGTATGACTGAGTGAACGAGGTGACGTGGTAGTTCAGTTGCTGTGCTTGGTGGAGTCTAGAAACAGTCGCATGCAGGCAATCCATGGTTGAGCTGAATAGACGTAGCGGCAGACGATGAACAGATTGGACCTTTTAATGTGCGAAATAAAATCTCTCTCTTGGGTCTAAAATGAGTTTTCAACAGCTTAAGTGACCAAATTGACAGAAGAAGGTGCTCATTGATCCCACAGCATACGGTCATTTGTCTCACGCCGACATGTGGTCCTTGCTTTCTGCCCTTTGAATTGCCCCCATGTCGACACGATGCCCCTACCAGTGACTGCTCTACTAACTGCAGGTGCTGAAAGTGAATTTAAAAGCAAAAAAAGGGGAAAAGGTACGGTGCGATGGAGGGAGGAGATTAACCAGACAGTCTTCATGCAACCAACATGACCCACTGGTAAGACCTTTAGCTTTAAGAAGTTTACACAACTGCACACGCGAAGAGTGAGGAGAGAAGAAGGCGACATCTAACTAATCGGTTCGGATAATTAAATGAAATTTACTTTACTTGCGAAAGACGACTTAGTGACACAAAAATTGCACATTGCTCACTCCAATCACCTTCATTCTTCCAACACCTCCAATCGCTTACCTTTAAATTCTTCTTCTGTTTCGAATGCATTTCCAAAAACTTAACCATGACTTATGCCAAGGACAATTTCAAGTTCAAATATTGTTATCCTCCTTCCTTCGTAATAAAAAGTGCCAATATTCCTCCACCGAATTTCTTCTCACTTTCTTTATTTAACGAAAGTTCGTTGCACTCTCACAAGGCTTGTGCGGCTTTCAGCTCCACTGAAAGGCAGCAAAGCCTTCATTCACTACGCAACATTGTGAATGTCACGCGTCATGTTGGGTTGATTGCCTCATGCACAAGACGCCTGTGAAGAACTCCTGCTACTTGAGGGGGTGTGCATTAATGCGAAATATAGTGCCACTCGGCAAAGCAGGTGAGGTAGACACGCCGATTGCATTGCTAAGAGGTGACGCCCCAAGCGCGTGTTTGAACGCGTCGCCTGTAAACAGGCGCTTGCATTAAGTCGTGACTCAAACAGATCGGGTGAAGTTGGAATAGCAACTTGCGGCTCAGCGGCACATAAATTCGTCTTGTCTCGTGTCAGCATCGAGGCAGGAAGGTGGGCACTGTAGATGCCTTGGATGAGAAGTTTTTAAGAGGCAACAATTGCAAATTCAATGCTCATCAAGCTCACTGGTGCATACGTTTACTCGAGGTCCACCATTTTCACTGAGGTGGACATCATCTGCTCAAACAAATTCCATTATGTTTTATCGTAATTTGCAACAAAATTATTATTGGCTCATTTCCTCGAAACATCACAAACAAATATGCTTCTTTTGATTTTTAAGCAAAAAAAGTATTTCCCATCCTAACCGAATAAATGCCCAACTTATTTACTACTCACTGAATTTAACGAAGGCGCGTTATTGTTGTTTTAGTTTCACATTTACGAGTTTATAAAAATTTTTGGTTCAGTAAAATTTTATTACCTCGCTCACGCCATGGTTACTCGGTTGGTGAGTTGCGCCTCACAGGAGGAGGAGGACCTGCGTGCATTGACAACAGGCAGGGAGTCACAATCCGTTCACTCTTTGTGCTTAAAAGCCGCTACATTCTTTTCCCTCTCTCCTCCTCTTCCTTCTCCTTCCTATTATTATTATTATTGCTAGTTTTGGTATAGTATTACCAGTTGTAGCAGTTTCCGCATTCATGTCAACGCTCCTTTTCTCTAAAGCCTGCATCAACGAACAAGGATTGTTTTCGGCCGCACAGCAAAGTTGTGTCCATTGTGAAGGAAAAGCAAAGGTTACGACATAACATCCACAAATAGAAATGCGTGTGTATTGCTCTGAATCCTTCATAACTTCACGTCAGTGGAACTCCTCGAAGCAGCATCAAATCGGGTGAGGCAATTGCCCTCGAGGCAAAGTCAGGATCAACTCCCTGCCTAGTGCATTGTTTAAAGCAAAGTCATGCAAGCCCATTCGCAGTGAATGTTTGTGCTAGCTCCTTTTCATGCACATAAAATACAAAATCCTACGGTTGGCAATGTTTGTAAAAATAGATAAACACGACCTTGTGCCTTACCATGCCTCAAATATGCGTTGTTGCTAAAACCCCGTAATACAGGCAACTGGATTCCACTAGGAAACATGACCACAACCAACTCCGAAGCAGTTGTCGCCGCTCTACAGACCTTCATTTCATCCTCTCCATCCCCGCTGCTACAACTTTAATTACAATAAAATAAACGTGTTCAGCTACGGTTACGACTGTTAGATTAAAAGGCGAATGATCCACTTAACGCCTTTTAACTGGCGCGAGGTGACTCAAAAATGCCTCCGTAAGGTCAAATGTTGGGTTGCAAACAAAAGTAGACGACCGTTTCTTAGCCCTGGCGATTACACCCTCAGTTCTTCCATGTGAGTGTTGGTAAGACAAGATTCAACCCCATTAAACTGCGGTTGGAGCGAGGTAAGCAAAAGAGCGCTTTCAAAGCCATCCTCCCATGCACGTCTCACCGCATTCTTAAACAAAACATTAGTGCACCCGAAATGATTGATGTCCCAGCCACGATCAGCATTTGTGATTTAAACAGCCGCTAACTTAGTGATGTCTCAATTGTGAAAGCATTTTGGTAAAGAAGCGCATCGTGCATTCGAGCGTGACTTCCCTTCCACTCGCATTTCAACATTGCTCTGCAACTGCAGCAATCAGAAGACATGAAGTGATGGTGCCCTTTTAAAGAGGTAGTAATGAAAGTCAGTCTGCCTGCCTGCTTGCCTTAGTCCACACCTGAAGGCTTGCGTAGGTGTAATAGAAGCCCGGCCAAGAGGTGATTGCGAGCATTTGCACTTTTCATGTGCATGAAGATGGTGACCTTTTCTTCCTGTCCGCTGGAATCCACTTCGAAACACACCTGTCCTCAGTGGCTGTTTGAAACTCGAACCACTTCAGTTCCCTCGATCTTTTCTGTGAACTTCTGACATTGGTTGTAGGTGATAAGACAATTATGACTACCACCACACTTAAAGGGGCAGAAAGCATTGTTCATATCTCAACAACAATTCCTTTCTATTTTTATTTACCTTCCTTTGGGTTTAGGAGCAGTACAACGCAATATGGAAGGGGCTTGAGCTTTGACCAGTACCTAAAACTCCAACACGTCGGAGATATAATTCCTCCCTCCAATTTACAAAATCCATATGAAATTTGATTGGGCGGTGTTCCTCGCACTCGCTGTTTTCAGGTTAGACGGTCTCTTGTCGATTGTCCTCCTCACTCGGGCCTCCTTCTCCCAGCTATTCCATAATTCCAAAACCGTGCACAAGACCGATGTGCGCAGACACTTCCGTGGCTGCCAATTATTCTGTCCAAACCTGTTGCAAAGTGAGACACAGCTTCTCTCAAGAAGAACGCTAAATAAAAACTCACTCAACCGTTTGCCCATAAGTGAATGAGGATGTGCTACTCTTGAAGTCAGTTGATTTGAAGTGAAAATGCTTTACTGTGGTGTACTTTTATAAAGCTTGATTAAATGGAACATCATCCTCAATTTGGAAAATTGAAGCATTAACGGAGGGTTGTTTAAAATCGCCATCTTATTTGGATTTTCTCAATTAGCCAGATCACAGGAATATTTGGAGCTCGTCGAGTATTTGGAAGAAATACACTCGAATTCCCTGCGATGAATGGCATTTTCCAAGACGTGACCCAACAAAAAATTGTTCCATTTAGGCAACCGAACTTTTGCAAGCCCTCATCCGCGCTTTTTGTCATCAAGAGCACCCAGTTGTTGAATGTCGTCTCAACCATTTTTAGCAGAACACACCAATTTTGGTCACTTAAATGCTATCAATGCCAGTGTCACTGCATTGAACAGCTCTTTTGCACTAACTGCTAAAGTGGTCGACGGGATACACCTTTGCTGCCTCTGTTCTTCGACTGGGAAGGGGTGCTGCATTTTGAGAGTGCATGGAGGCCTGTATTCCCAATTGCCTCCCGCGGTTTACAATCCATCGGGAGATGTTGGGGCTCAGGCAGGAGAAGGAGGTGCTCCTTTCCCTTCCATGCCAAAATAGGTGGTACTTGAAGCCTCTAAACAATAAACTAGAAGGTGCCAATGCAGAGACACAGCACAATAGAACTAAAAGCAGTAGTAAAATTGTCCTTTCCTTTTCAAAACAACAAAAAGGCTGTTCCTGAATTATTAGTTGTCACTTTGGTATGTACTTGCTTCGCATTACCCTTATAGCAATGACTCCTTTGACCCGTACAATTGCATTGTTCGTTAAAAAACAAAAAGACGGGAAAGAAGAATCGTCACCAGTTGGTTTGCATCTCCTTAACTTACTCCTATGGCGGTTAAATTTCTAATGACGGGTTTGAAAAAATTGTGGGCTCTCCTTCCTGCACAATAGCAGGGCTTAGCACAAACAGGTGAGGCGAGACTGCCTGTCAAGGCACCTGGTTATTACTACCGAAACTCCTTCCTCAATTCCTTTCGCACTTCCTTGTGTAGCTAAGAGATGTGGGGTAAAATGTAATTTTTTTCGGGACAAATTCTTACGACAACTGACAATGGCTGTTGAGTGTCTATTTTCGGCCAATACGTCACCTTTGAGTGCACAGCCTAGTAACATCTTCTCATAAAAAAATAAAAAGTTAAAGACGGAGGAGTCGTCCCAAAGACAATAAAGAAAGGAAAAGTTTGTTCCTCTCCCATGCACAGGTTCAAAGGCGCTGACGTCATCTTTTTGCCACATCCCTCCGAGTCTCTCAACCACCATCGACGCTGGAGTCGGAGGAGCTCCATCACACAACATCTTTGCACTTCCCAAAATGCAAATGTGGAAGGATTTTAATTCAATCTTTATTTTTGACATTAACAACTTCTGATAACAATTTCTAAATAAAAAGTTGCCCAGTAAACAATCAAATTTTACCGATTAATGTAAATGGGTTTATGACATTGGAAATCTCTCCATTCACCACGTCAAGTTGTATTTTTGGGAAGGCAAGCACCTGACCTGGCAACTATGTGCTGGCAAACTTTTCTGACAAAAAGACAATGAACAAGAAATCTGCATTGTTAGGCTCTGGTTTGTGTCAAATTCGCTGTTAGTAATTTCTGCATCAACTGACCTGGGCAAATCGTCTCCCCTCTGTGATTTATCCCTTCTGATGAGTGATTGCACAAAGGCGAATCAAATTACCCAACACATTCTATTCAGTTCTGTATGCATTCAATTTTATCAATGGGAAACACTACTTAACACTACCTTTTTACTATTTGCGCCCCAATCTCTCCCAGGTGCGCGGGAAATTGATGGAAGTGTTAACACAATGTGGTGACATCAAAGTTAAAATGCATTTTAAAAGGGTAAAGAAATGAATACCTCCTCGAGGAGGCCTCGCTACTTGGCCTCGTCGTCACTGTTTCCCCACTGCCAACAGGGCGAGAGCGGACACGCCACCACGACCCAATGCTGACCCGCCTATGCCATAGCAGAGTCTGCAAAGGCAACGACTTCTTGTCGGTACCACCTCGCCCTCTTTGCTCTCTGACTGCCGCTGTTGTCTCTGAAGATCTCTGATTAGAAGGAGCGTTGTAGTTGTCGAGGTCCGCATTGCTTGAGTGAAGTCTGGGAAATCGGCTTTTGTTGATTCGCAGGCTACTTACTAAGAGAGAGATCAAACTCGAACCGCTCAGTGCTGTTTGTTGTGATTGCTTTGCCTCTACCACCCGGACGAGCACTTCACTTGGGACTAGGCTATCCCACTTTACATAATAGAATGCGTTATTTTGTAGCTTTTCTTTTAACCTACCAAGCACCAGTCTATTACGCACGCACACACTTTTGCACTAAATTCTGGGTAATTAAAATTTTGGAAATGTCTTAACGTCTACTTGGTTTAAGGATGTCTGGAATTCATGGTTTTGGTTTTGTACTACATTTGTTATGCATCTGGACTGCTGCCTTTTTGGACTTCTGACAAGTCTCAACAATGAACGACGGAATCATCAGAGGAGTTAGAGGGCAGTTCGGTGTTCTCTTATGATGTGAAGATCACTTTGTCTGCCAAGAAAAGTCCGTTTAAATTAGCTCAATTCGAAGACATCAAGTTGAAAGCGGATGTGCATGATTAGTTACAACTTATTTATGCATCAAAAAATTAAGAGTGGAAAATTTTTCACCGCTCTTGTTTGTAGTTAATTTTTAGGAGTTGTTTGGCGAACGCCTCCAAATAGCAGCGGGAAAGTAAAAGCCGCTGTGGTGTCTAAATTGCCATCTCGAAGGCGTCTGTTCACTTTACTGTTAATCTGTTCGACTGTCAATCGCAACGATCATGATTGATTCGTCTTACCTGACAAGTGACATCGGCTGAGTGCATTTGTGCGTCGGCTCAAGACGATGTGGTGTGTCGTGGAGCAGCATCCACCAGCTTTGCGAAAATTTTAGGCGACTGATATTGTCCCGGTTGCCTTCCCACAGCATTAACTACTGGCAATGGTGTGTATGGCCTGTTTGGCTTGGAAAACTGTCACAACGCCACCTGTCAACTGGTAATAGGTGCCCAGTCCTGCTGCTGCGGCACGAGGATACGGAAATGAATGCATCCTTCCCACTACTCCAGTCAGAAACGTGTCTCACCTCTTTCCACCTCTGACACACTCGGTGCTGCATCTCCGACCAAGAGACGAAAAGCTCGCTGCTTCAATCCTGTGACCCCGAGGTGCGCTTATGAACTGGCAGAATGGGTTGCTGAAGGAGAAGTTTTTTTTGCATTTACAGATTACTATGATCTAAATTAAAAATTTCATCTTCCTACGCAGACATCTCGACTCGCCTTCCACTCTCACCGTTTTAAAAGCAAAATTAATTTCTCCTCCCTAGCATTTCTTGCCTCATGAATTATAGATGAGGAGACGGTATTTTCAGTTGGTGCAAACCCTACATTCGCAGTGGTGCTTTCAATTTGCATCGGAAACACTTTTTTTCCGAGAACCAACTAAACCTTTACACTCCACCGACAAGTGAGGAGGACAAATAGGTCCACTCCAATCCCACCATTCAGGCTGTTAAGCAAAAATGCTTTCTCATAATGTTCAGAGGTGAATTTTGTATTTTCCAAATTTCACTTCTTTGTAAAAAGGAGTGCACATTGACAGGTCACACAGATGCCACTCAATCACGCCCTCCAAGGCTTGGTTTGATTTACACTGAATGATTTGCTTTTGACAGCAAAACGATGAAGAATGGGGATGTGGATAGCATTTACGCGCTCCCTTCACCCTGCTCTATGAGGGGCGAGGAATGAAGCCTCTCCCATTGGCCGTCAGTGCAGTGTCTCGGGGCTTTCCTTAATGCGAGAGAAGGCGCTCCTGTATGACTCAGCAGTCACTCCCACCAAAGGGAGGCATCAGTGTGCCCAACTCGGACAGACGACTTCAATAATAAAAGCCTTAGGCAACAGTAGAGACTTCTTTGAATTTAGTTAATCGCACTGGTTACCTTCAATCACTCCGGGTGTCAGCATTTGTCATGCCACCACTATGGCTGGTTGACACGAAAGTAGGCGGTGTGACAACAGATGGACGCTTATGCATCAACCTTAGTGGCAAAATGAATGGAGACATCCGATAGTGTTGGACTTGAATTTCTATTCTTTGGCTGGGTTGAGTGACTGCAATTTGGTTTAATGTCAGGTGCCCAGGCTTTTGTCATTTGGCTCAATTACTGGGAGATTGCGTTAGCCAAGGTTTTAGGTTTTACGCAGTCTGAGAGGGCAATGGATAAATAAAATTAAACTATTTAGTTGTGTACCAGAGTAGAAGATCGGGTTTCGAACAAGAAGAAAGCACAACTCACCTCTGACACCACTTCATTCAGTGGAGCTGAGCACCACCACTCCACCCTCAAAATAGGAATTCAAAACTTGCGAGGATCGTGAGAAAGCGGTTTGAGTGGAGAGTTTCTTTCTGCCACTGCCATGTCTCCAACACTTCCACTTTTCGGAGGAAGTGGAAGTGCCCACAGCAGGCCTCAAAGGTGGCATGCGGGGTGTGTCAAGAACAGTCGTTTAGACTTTGTCTGACCACAGTTGCATGCCCTTGGGTGTTGAAAACAAGGAATGAAGAGCCACTGAGGCAGACCAGTTTTTTTCTGGCTAACTTTCGGCATTTCAATCCACTGCTGGAGTTAATTGAGATTTGATTTACCTAACATTCAATTGGGCAAAAAAACTGATTTCGCCGGGTTGCTTTTCCACCATTTTAATTTCGAAAATCTCTCTCCTTGGCATTACCCGACAATTGCCGGAAGGGAAAGCATGTTTTTTGTTTTTTTCAAGATCAGACTGGACCTCTTACATGAACATCTTAAACGCGATTACGGTTGGGAGTCATTCTCGAGGCAATGCCTCCTCCACGTACAGCTTGTTTCGCTACTCGACTCACGCATTTTGCTACCGTTCTAAGTATTGAATCTTCTTTTAGGTTGTAGTAGGTTCCAATACCGAAAATTTGCGCAGTTATTAGTGGTGCAAATGAAGCGAGATGACTATTTGTTCAGAAAGAGGGATGGACATTCGAATGCACAACCACGCTGGTCAAATTCCACCTCTCTCCAATTCACACCAAAAAAAACTGACTCCGAAAAGTTCATTTTCCTGTATGAAGGAGTCTTTTTTGCGCAGGCACTTCTTTCCCATCGAGATGATGACATATGACCATTGGAAAAGTGATTTGCACCCACAGCCTTCGATTCGAGGCTCGCCCGACTGAAACGTGGCCGGTAAATAATGCCTTTTAGCAAATCTCGTCTGTAAATTTTACACGTAAATTGGCAGAGGACAATTACTAGGAGGCGTAGTTTAGATCATTCAATCCATCGCTTTTTATCGGCATATTTTTCGCACTGAAGGATGTCTAGCCTCTGGCATACGCCAAGTTCAATGTATGTGTCGACTCACAGAAGTAGTGCTAAGCTGACTTCATTCTATTCACTTCCCACCTCGTCCCTCCGTCGATCCGTTCAAATCTCACGAACTCAACGACATGAACGAGCTTTACTTTTTCTCTATTTTGCCCAAACCACTGCCTTGGCAACAGACCACAAAACAACCAAAGCCGCAGCAGATGACTCAACTGCACTTTGACTGCCTCTGCATGCAATCGCGGAGTAAATTGTGGACGCATGCATCGGTTAAGCTGATGACTTTAGTAGGCACTTCTGTGAGTTCAAACCATCACCTACTGACAGTAATAGACCTGTCAAATTGCCATGGGCTTAGAGGCATCCATAAGTTTGCTTTCTTGTTTATGCAACGGACGGCAGACAGACAGACCTGACACATCACTAGCCAAGTGTTTCATGCACTGCATGGGCTGTTTAGCTCGCAGTGTTGCTGACAGGCCACAATGGGTCATCAGCATTGTACTTCCGCCAAGTTGTCTGACCTCAGGGTCATTCCTGCGGCTGGAAACGATTTCAACAGGACTCTTTTAAAATACCAGCTTGTCGATGTAAATAAGGTGATTAGACGGCACCTTCCTACTTTTCTAGACGTTTGATAGACAAGCAGACATGGTTTGACGGCAAAAAAGTGATAACAAGGTACAAAGGAGGAAAGAAAACAAAAACCAGTAATTTTATAACAACTAGTTATTAAGGGCCGAGCTTAGCTAGGCGTGTGGCCTGCAAACACGCGATTGTTGAGAAAAGCGACACTTAGCAAAGCTTGATGGTGTGGGTGGTTTGTGAGTGCTTTTTCCACAGCACCAATCCTGTTGTGATGGCTGTGAGGTCAGCTGACCCCAAAGAATGCTGAGAACAGCGGTCTAAACAGGTGATTTGTCATTTGTCATTTGTTTGTTTGATATTTACTCTCAAGTTTTGAGACTACTTTAATGCACCGTCATTATTACCTCCTTCGAAGGAAACAAAGAAGTAGAGAAAAGAGGAGGTGACCTTCAGACAATCTATTCTTCGTTCTAATACCAAGTCTTCAATTGTTAATTAAGGATTTTGAAGGCTCATACCAAATCCTCCTCTCTCTTCTCCAAGTCATTGTGATCAGTCAGCTGGTGATTTTGAAGTGGTTATTCGTGGTTTCGAAGGCTTCGATCCTGATAATGGAGGTGGCGCATCTAGACTTTAGCCTCGCTTGGAGAGAGGACGAGAGGACGTAAATATGCGGTCCAAGTTACATAAAAAACTAATTAAATCGAGTGAGTGGCAGCCGATTTGTTGATTTACTTTAATGGCCACAAAGTTTGTTAATATGACTTACACCGAGCACACATTTCTTTTAGGCACCTTTGCATTTAATCCGCCACCAAATTTGGATTAATGCATGCCAGAGAAGTCCATTTGTCTCCTTAGGTTAGTGTGACTGCTGGTCCATTCATTGCGTTTGCTTACGACAACAAAAAGTCGCCTTTACGTTTGGCTTCAAAAGATCCAGATTTTGTTGTTAAAATGCAGGCAGTTAATTGTACGATCCAGACAGAAATGACTGTCATAAAACGGTGATTTGTGTCGCCATGGCATTCGACCTTTTATCACCATTCAATGGACCGCCTTAACTTGCGTGTACAGTCGTGGATGGGGCGTGATGCCTGCCGACAGCCACACTTGCACGAATGTCGTAAATGTGTCTGGATCCAATCACGGAGTCCGTCCACGTTGGGCTCTTGCGCAATGAAAATTTGGCATGACTATGAATGATTCATACTGAGTGGGTGTGTAGAGAGTTGCGTAGCATTCTGCTTTCCAAAAAGGTGACTTGACTAGCGTCAATGGACGCCAATAAGTGCTGCAGAGAGCACCAACAGATGAAAGATAAGAATAAATCAAATGATTACCTTAGACGTTAGACTGCAGTCCGACTGCCTTCATTCTGCCTTTAGATCAAAACCGACAACTTTATGGCATTGACGGACTTGACAACCTTCGGAAAGGGGTTTAAGATGGTCCAAGTTGGATATTTCCCATTAGCAGGGTCACATCACCATCCTGTTATAGCTGCTCATCTAAATTTTTTTAGCGTGTAGACAAGGTCAGTAAAAGCTGGATGATTTCATTATCCGCTTTATGTCCTGCTTTGCAGCTAAAGCTCTTCAATATGACACTAGGTGTGAAGATGATCAGGCGAAAGTCAGCATTTTTACGTCTTGACACGTGTACTCCACCCGAAGAAAACCATACTCGTGTATCTGCTAGTTTGATGCTGTCAAAGTTATGCTTTCTCCGCCAATGCCAACACAATATACGCTGCTGCCAAAACCACAGAATGCCCTGACTTCTGACCTCCACACTTGAGAGTTGAGACTGTTAAGATGCTTCAGTTGTTGCACACTGACTGTGCCATGGGTTAGTTGGAAGGCATCGCCTTGTCAACAAGTTCTGCATCCACCTTTGGACGACTTCCTTCCGTTCCGCTGCTGATACTGGCATTTACAATCCTCACGGTGCTGTTCTTTGTTTTGGTCTTTGGCATGGGTAAGGGCAGATTCAGTCGATGTAAAATAAGTCTGTTCCAAAAAGGAAGCACCATGATATTAACAACTTCACATGACCTTTACGTGGTTAACAGGAGTGAAAAGAGCTATTAACTTGATGAAGGGCACAGATAAAGCTGGCAGCTAGTAGCTGTCAAGAAAACGCCCTTCCAATTAGTACTGACTGTCTGCTAGGTGGTAAATTTGCCCAGACGTTGGTCTATTCTATCCAAAAGTAAGAGACGCTGAGATTGAAGACGGCTTGGACTCAGTTGACAGCTGCAACACCACACTAAGATAAAAGCCATAAATTGTCATTGAAACTTGTCTTAAAGACAAAGACACCAAATGGACTCAGAACTTCTTGCACAACAGGATCACCTTTGGCGTGTTGCTATGGTAAGAGAGTCACCTTGTCTGCCCATTGATTGAGGACTCCGCTCACTCGTCATCAGGTCGAGAACATATTTGCCCTTATGCTGTTTGTGCACATCACAATCATCATTTAGTTGATTTTGAGACCCGCATTCCCTTTACCACATCGTTATTGACAACGCTGACGCGGATGCACTCGATGTCAAATCAGAAGACCACCAAGAAGACCTGAGCAAACCTGTATTGTTCCAGTTGCAAGCACTGCACACGAGTTGTGGTACACTAGGTGGAATACCTCGATTTCGGACAACGCACATCATTCCTTTCTCCACACGCACGCGCACACACTTCAGGCCACACCACGATGACAATCCAATTTGACACTCCGATTGTGCCACCTCACATCGATTCAACTACCAAGTGAATGCATGAAAAATGCTTCTCATATCACCCTTATCAGTTGGGAACATAAGCCCCATATGAAGAGGGAAGGAGTTCGTTCCACCAAACGTCGTGAAATCTAATCTACTGCAACGCAGCTCTCATCCCAAGACCCGAATTAAGAGAAAAGAGTAGGAAGAAAGCATGCTTATTCAGGGGCTTGAAAAACGAGAGCCGTCGGCGGAGTTTATTACATAGCTAATGGTAGCGCCGTCTTGTTGATAATGACAAGCTTGCGGGTAGGGAACATCAGCACAAAGGAAGGAGAATGGGGAGAGAAGAAGAAGAAGGACGAATTTAAGTCTTCATGAGTGCCTCCACACACACAGGGACAGATGAATGCACACACGCGGGCGACGTGGGTGACGGCGGGGAGATGGAGAACAATCGCCAGAAGGGGAAGAGAACCAGAAGCAAAGGGCGACAACAAAGCGGATAAAAATGTTTGTAAGGAGAAGGTAGGAGAGAAGAGGGAAAGAACGGAAAGACGACAACACCCGTCACGCGTACACAATGGTAATAATACCACCAGTGCAATAAAGCTACATGCGCGCAGGCGTGGCAGCGGGGAGATCGAATAAAAACCGATTTACGCTTGTAGAGTACACAAAATAAGTGAAACTGAGAGATAGAGGAGAGGGTGGATGAATGCGTACACAGAAAGGATAAGGGAAGAGCAGATGAACAGGAACGGTTTGATGTGACAAGTGCAGAAAAGATAGACTGCTGCCTTGGGAGGTTGAAAAGGGGAACAACAAGAGGGGAGCGAAGTAGGCGCAGAGAACACGCAGAGGAGGAAGAAAGGACGGAGAGTGATTTATTAAGTGTTGAGGTCTAGACAGTTCAGTTAGTATTTTATATACATTTGTAGCAGCACATCCCCAGGAGATGCTCTAGCGTTCACGTGGTCCGCCAATTAGCGCTTCCCCTGCTTCTGCCTTGACCCACAGGATCCTTTTGGCTTTGGACTGTTTGTGGCAGAGGATATTGTAGCTGCACCCGCGGCTGTACTGGAGACGCTAGCAGAGGCGATGCTGGTAGTGGCGGCAGCGGCCGCAGATCCAATAGTGCCAGAACTTGTCGCACTAAAAGTACCTGCCGTGGGAGCAGTGCCAGTGATATTGGTGACCATGGAGGCTGTATCGGTAGAACTTGTCGCAGATGCGGTTGCAGCCGCTACCATGGGCATGCTAGGAGTGGAAACGAGAGCCTCAGCGGGATCTGAGATAGCCAAGCCACGACTGGGTTGCCCTAACAAATCAAGCTCCACCAATAAGGAGAAGTGGTCCGAAGGCACGTGAATATGTGGACAGCCGAGAACTCGCTCTTCCACAAACCAGGAGTCAGGAATCTGATCCAGGCTTCCCAGAAGGCGGAAGTGATTCCGGGAGAAAAAGATGTAATCGATCATCCCCTTAAAGTCGTATCTGCAAAGGCATAAAAAAGAGATCTTGAATTCTCACACCTGAAAACTCCTATTGAAATTTAGTCTTTTACTGGACGGATGCTGGGCAAGCTTACGTCAAATTGGTGACCCTCATCCCGTCATTGGCGTTAGCACGATAAGCTCGGTCAAAGTTGAAGCGATGACGCACAATATTGCCTTCGTAAGCCCATTTTTCGAGCAACTTCCATTCTTCGAAATGGTAATTGAAACCAAAGTTGAGGAATTCGACATGAGTGGCGGGAACGCTACCTGTGGAGAGGTATTCGACCACACCCGATTCCGGCAAGGAATTGAAATCGCCACAGAGAATCACGGGCATTCGTGAGGCACCCGAGCCCGGTTTTCCGCAGTCGCCACAAAACCGCTCCAAGCGGGACCACAACTCGGCAGTCCATAAGATAGTCTGGATCAACTTCACATCCGAGTGCTCCGGATCCCAGTGAATGTGACCCGTTGTCACACAGAATCTTCGACTATTCACGCCTTAAAGGTACAAAGAAGAAGTTTGAACAGTAGTTCCAAAGGACAACTATGCTGGCAGATCCTTATAATAGCCACAAATCACCTCACGGTTTAAACAATGAACACAAGAACACACTCCAAGAAATCTCACATAGCTTTTCAACTGCACTGACAATACATCAGTTTAAATAGGGCGTCCGCGAGAAAAAGGTACGGAGGAAAGAAAAATGCAATAGAAGACGTACCTGAGTTCTTAATTTCCAGAACGACCCCTATAGCGACATTGTCACGTGTCATCACCCGATTGATAAGTAGAGGGGAGGGATGGTCAGCGACGGAGGAGCAGGAGATCATGAACTCGTGATGGAATTCAGTCACTTTGGTGAACTTTTCCGAAAGCCAGAATATGGCACAGCCATCGACTTTACGTGCCGAAGCGGGTTCCATTGTACGTGAACGTGACTTGGGCAAGAAGACACCCTCATAGTTATTTTTTGCCAGTTCCGGTACAAACACCGTCTCAAATTGGTCAGTGTCAATCTCCTGCAGGCAAATTATGTTCGGCTCGTACTGCCGCAACTCCTCCAGGATACCCCTACGTCGATACTCCCAATCAATGGCCCAGGTGGGACAATAGGGGTACTGCGAGTGAGTCGCGTAGTTGGCACTGAGAACGTTGTAGCACATCACTGTGAGTCGATCTGCATGATATCAAAAGACCAAACATCATGAGCGATAAACACCTTGGGTTGAGATCGCAAACATTCAAGGCTTTGGTTATACTGAATTTAACAGATGCAAGACACTCAAATATCAGTGGGGTAGGGATTCAAAATGATGGCAAAGACAGCACGTGAAAGAACTGAGAACACAAGAGTGCGCATTCACGAGACGCCAAAATTGTGTGCTCAGAAGAAGGTGCAAATTTTATCCTAATGCGCGACAGGCCAGATGAATTGTCGAAACTGAGACAAAAGCCAGTTGCAAAGTTGTAAGTAGTCGACAGGGGGTCCACAAGTTAGATGCGTGGAGGATGTTTATCGCTGTTTGCAAACCAGCCCAATCCCAGGGTCCAGGAGAGAGGGAGTGAGACAAGAGAATAACTCACTGTCTCCAGCCCCTCCATCCTCTCTCGCGTAACACGCAGATTTAGCAACACTCCCTCGGTCTGCCCTCGACGCACCGGCCATTGGCTCAGCGTCAAGTGGAAGGATGCTCACACGCGCTCACGCCTTCCGATCGATGGATGCGCGCGCACCGTATTCCGCCTTCACCGCCACCGCCTCTAGACTCAGTAACCCCTCCCCAGGCACGCAAGCACAGGCACACCAAAGACAGGTATTCAGGCAAAGAAGAATGATGCAGAAAGCGGTACTCACATCCATTCCTCGAAGGAGTCCCAAACTGGCGCCACTGTCGGTGAGGCGGAGCGGAACCGATGTCTAAGGAAATGAAAGAAGTGGTGAATTATTTACAAGCGTACATTACATCGACAAGGAATGGGAGTCGATGCAATCTTCCATAGGCGAGTAGGGATGGGAGGCTTACAATTAGGAAATTCACTAAAAGGCACTGCACAGGTTTTGAGCGACCCGCAGTGGTCTAGAGCCCGAGGAAGACGCAATGGGGCAGGTATGTACACGAAGGGGGGATAAGTGGCCCAGGCCTGGGGATAGACGAGCACGCAATTCTGTGCGCTATCCCGATTGGGTGTCAAACACGGTTGAAATAGGTTTGTATTAATCTCCATAAGAGGCTGTGGTGAAGGTACCTTGTCCTGTGCAGGCCACTTGGGGGTGAGAGGAGGTAGATGTTCCACAAAGTAGGAGACATCATGACCAGTTAGATCAATCGTCACGCTCCCAGAAGGAAATCGGCCATCTCCAGGTGAGAGGTATGGAAGTGCCAACCACTGCGTTGAGTAGGCAGGGGAATATGGGACACAGAAGGGAAGTGTGACCGGACTAGGCGGATAGGATCCAGGAAGGAATACCATTGGACACTCAAGCGTATTCCGAACAACAGCTACTGGCACTGGAGTACGATAAGTTTTTCCGCTTATCTGTCCAGCCTCCGATACCTTGCTAAACTTTCCACAACCACTTGAAGGTTCAGTCGGGAGTGAAGACCCCAAAGAGTCTTGTTTTATTTGGCACCAACGTCGATAACGTCGGTTATTCCGGCGCCGTGGAGGTATATTCAATTTGTTTTGGGAAATTCCAGCTCTTCTAGTATCTAACGTATCAATGCTCTCAGAACTGCCCAAAGACTCGCTTCCCGTGACAACTGCAGAATCCGGTGAACTACAGTAGTCGACATCTGATATTAAATCTATCTTCTTGCATTCCGGCCACTTTAGGGACCTTGGTCTGGATCGAGACGCAACCTGATCAGAGGTAGTCCGATAGCGTTGAGTACTTTTTGGCTCAGGCGGACCGCTATCCACAAAACCTTGCATTTCACTGTTACCAGATGAGTTGACGGCCGCGAAGACTCGCAACTCAGGCCAATCCCTAGAGAATGTCTAACGCTCTCGGTCGTGGTCGTTTGGTTAAATACACGGCAAGCGTAAGGCGCTTACTGGCTGTATCCAGCCCAAGCCAATAGATTCGCGGAGGTTATCTGCGTCAGCCACGTTATTTAGCCAATCACAGAAGTCTGCCCTATTCACGTTGACGTCGAGTGATTACGCACGTGAGGAGCTAACACATCGAAGAGACTTACGCATATGGTATAAAATAAGGTGATGACATTAAAAGTGCTGCGCAAAATCATCATGCACTTCGATTCTGCGAGCAAACACCACTGACCCGCCCGGGTTCTGATGATCATTCGCTCGTAGGAGTGGTAATAAAGTCCTGATCCGAACACAAAGCAATGGAGGTTGTACTGATTCAAAAGGCCAAACGACTCAATAATTTTGGTGCTTGTTAAGTAAATAACATATTTTTCAGGTAGAACTACTATTCTTGAGTTGGGTCGAAGACTCTTAAATGACGAATGAACATCGAGATGGAAGTATCTCAACTGTTGTTTGTTTACGATTTTCGCAAAAGCTATGCATAAACTCATAGAAGCAGATTTTAAAGCATTTTTTAAGCTTCAATTCGAGCAGTAGAGTTCACATAGCAGACTTTCTGATATTGCTCCAAGGTGCTTTAGCAAATAGTTTTATGGTGTTCTATGCTAAGACCTTGCAGTGATGACAATGAGAAGCGAATTCCTGGTCATTCGTGTGTCGGGTTGAATCAGAATAAAGATTATAGTTTACCAATGTAGTATGCAAATGGGCTTATGTGGCGAGAATAAGGTCTCAGCGAAAACTCAAGCAAGATTGCTTGAGGGGTCGCAGCAAGCTGGGACACAACGTCTACTAACAGGAGGGAGTAGTAACTTTTATGAATTCCAAATTACAAAAGACAAAGTCACGACTTCTCAAGCAAACATGGCAAACCAAACAATTATGAGACACTGAAATGCCACACTTGAAAGCGCAGGAGCCGTATCTTAAGGCATCCGCTCATCTTGAGGCTGATGCCCCAGATAAAGGCGTGGCATCTGGATCAGTAATCCTAACACATGGGAAGCCAGTAGTCGTGACAATCCGGCTGAAGTGAAAACGGCATCAATGTCGAACTGTGCGATTGCATGTATTGTCAAACAGCACAGAGCGTATTCAGATACAACACGGAAATCAAAGAACAATATAACACTCACGCTGTCGCGAGTAGATGTCCAGATAATGTCGAACCAATCGCCGAACAAAGGGCTCAGTTCCGTCCCCATAGAGTGCAGCCGACTCCTGACTCAAGGGGTTATTCTGAAGATCTTAAAGACAGAACAGAAAGAAGCCAATGGTTGTCAGATCAACGATAGCCGCTAAGTCTTCCAGCCTTTTCCTACAAATACGTAAGCTTCATATCAACGAGGTACTGTTTTGTTCTGCTATCAAATACCTGTTACAGGGGTGAAATTGAAAGGTGTTATGCTGCAAATCAAAACTGCAGAAGGCCATGCTAAGGATGGGTATAGGACATTTGCATGAGGGAAACTGGGGCATATAGGACGCGCCAATACAAGGCAGCAATGTTGAGAAATAATGCAATTGAGAATATGAACCATCAAATATAGAGCTGAGTTTTATTGAATCGCGTGAACGACCTGCATAGGTGAGATCGTGACAAAAAATACCAATCACAAGTTTTAGGCGCCAGTAAGGGAAAAGAGGCAAGAACCAGCCTTGCTCAATGAGAACGATGGGAACTAGTCAAGGGTAAAATTATTAGTGAATTCGTTCCACCGACCGAGAAGGCACTCCTCATGAAGACGAAATGCTCTAAATTCTTTTGACACAAAACTATCGAAAATGCAGGTTTAGTGCTCCAAATTTGGTTATTTGTGAGAGGAGATGAAACGGATGGAGGACAACCCCAATGACCTAGCTTATAAATGATTGCACCCAGAAACGGACTGCGCAACCAAAGACCCTGGATTTTACCTAACTAATGCACACACACATACATACACACACACACACATCTGTAACCACAGAGAAACCTTTGAACCTCAATCGTTAATTTGAACTGCAATACTAAACCTTGCGACGTTGTGTAGCCAGTGCCTCTGACGGTAGTGTACTAATGTGGTTAAGAGAAATGTACTAATGGGAGGGAGGATGGGAGGAGAAAGAAGAGGAGGAAGAGAAGGAGGGTGGAAAGGAAAATTACGGGAAAAGTGGTTTTAAATGGGCAAATCTACTTTTCTAGGAGCATAACTACCTGGGAGTCTAAATAACCACCAGGGCGAAGGAGAACGTATGAGAAGGGACTTGCGATCTGTTGTAAGACAAATAAAGATCATATATGAACATAGATCGGTGCACGCACACGTCCACCCGACCAACCTCTTCAGTCTATCAGAAAAGTTTGAAATGAACTCCGGCTGGTTAAGCAGAAGATGGTATCAGGCCTCGCCAATAAGGAGAAGGCGATGAGCGCATCAAAAAAAACTTGCTGGAGAACTAACACAACGTTCGGTGGTCCCAGCATGTGCCACTATGTTTATACACAAATGATAACGGTAACAAAACAGTATAGGGCGGATCAAATTGATGGGCTGAAGCGACGTCTATTCACATTTGCCCTAGGGAGGGATGCAAATTAGCCAATGTAGTGGTTTGTGTAGTCGCTATGCCCACGAATACACACAAACTCGTCACCGATTCCAATTATAAATCATTGGTGGAATGCGATCACCAGATTAGGCTTTGAGTGGATAAGGGATGAAACATTTAGCTAGAACAGTGCTGCTACGTCACGTATGGGAAACGCTACAACAAAGAGAAACAAAATCCAAACTAGGGTCACAGTCCAACAGCACAAAAAGCACACCCTCATGCGTGCATAAATATCCGTGTTTGTTCGTACGCCTCGTCCAGTAAAGCTAACACATAACGGACAAATGTTTCCTCGATAAATTCATCCATATAAAGATAATGGGAGCAGAAAAGGAGCAAGGGAGTGGAATAAATGTCCTCAACTCCGTAATTTTGGTGAGCCCATAAAAAACGAGATCACCAAAACGTGAGAACATTGATTTGAAGGCTTGAATTGCAGGAACAAGCAGGCATCGTGCGAACGACAGCACGACCTACTCCAGAACCTGCGAGACCTGCATGTAATGGTACACATACGATTCTGTGCTCGACATGCGCATTTGTTTTCAATGTTGATCTTTACGTACTTTGTTGCATGTGTTTGAGATCAAGTGGTCAGTAGAACAAGGTAAAAACTGGCCAGATAGAAGCAGGTGGTTCATACTCTCCTTCGTGAATAAACAATAAGCAATTTCAGTTCACTAAGCCCACACATGAAACGTTTGGTACGATGCTTCCAACATGCCTCATAGAGACAGTCTCTGGAGTAACCTCACAAAGTCCAGATTTAAACATTCGTTTACTAACTGCCTCGGCTGTGGGAATGTGTTAAGGAAGATAAAACAAGTACCCAGAACCGGGAATAGGAGTAAAGTTACTGCTGTCCCTTCTTGCGGGAACATAAACTAAAAGAAGCAACGACTACAGCCAAATCACCCGATATCACCCAATACCATCAGCTTAGATGATTCGAACAGTGCGGTGCACAAATTCGCCTTTTATCGAGGAACACACACAGAGACGCATCTTGAGAGAGGTGATGACTGCCTGTCAGGGAGACAGGGCTGTGTAACCATGTCTGAGCCACAGGAATCCGACCCAAGCAAGAGAGAGGACATTCGCACAAACAGTGGCGTACGTGTATGTGCGAGCGACTGGGGTCGTTAATACGAGAACGAGGTCGTTTCTATGCCCGTCACGCTCGTATCTCCTCTAAGGACAAGGCCACAAATCCCAGCAACAAAATGTGACAGAGAAGACGTTTTACAGCCAGAGCTACGCATACATCTCCACTTCAAGTCGAAAATGGATGAAGCGCTAATCACCCACCAGTAATAATGAATTAGCTGTATAGTAGAAGGGTAGGCGACCACAATAACAATCACAGAAGTATCGTTCCAAGTCACATGCGATAAAACAACACAGGGGTAAGTCAATATATGAAGGAAAAGGATACTCGAAACAACATTGGAAATTAGACTCACTCAAGAACCTAAGGTTTAGTAGACGGGCAACCTCGAGGGGGAGATCCGAAATTTGATTATCGTTGAGAATCAAGGCTCGAAGATCGGTGAGTTCGCCAATAGTGGATGGCAAAACCCTTAATCGATTGTAGCTGGCATCCAAATTGACAAGATTAACCAAGTTTCCCAGTTCTGGTGGTAGGCGCTCCAAATGGTTATTCTTAATCACCAGTGTCGTGATGTACGTTAGGTAGCAGATGTTGCGGGGAAAATTTTTCAAAGGACCTAAAGGGGACCAGATGAAAAGAGGGGATTAATCCGTTTCCAGATTTAAGTAGCGTGAAAAAGAAGACAGCAACGATCTTATCGAAGTCAGTGGCAGTGATATCAGTCCTAGTATCTCAAAAAGTGACTCCCACTTATAAGTCAAATCACGGAAAACAATGACTTGTATCCAGTTTTATCATAATTAAACAATCAGTCAAACTTCGAGGAAGGACCCAGCGGAGACAGCATGAGAAGCATGTTACCGAATACGATTGTATATCAAGTGTGTACAAGTTTATTGTAACCCCGAGTCAGTGTTGCAAGTGAAATGAAGGGTTTAACAAAAGGTTTCTAAACATCATGAGTCAAAGTTAGGAGGATGTGCAAACAACACGCATTGCAAATTTACAGCAATAACCTGACAATGTTAACATGGCAATACTACTCTACCCAAAACGGCACTAAGCGGTTAAAAGATGCTGCGGGATGCCTGCGGTAGAAAGAACGACAATCTTAAAGCGCACCACAGGCATGCACATCTTGTGTGTCTATGTGCGTGTGTGAAATGTGCGTGGGAAATCCCGCACTCGAAACAATTTAGCTGTAGCACTGAAAACACTCATGTGTACACCCAATTACGATGCAGGGAATGTTCTCAAGCCCACTTGTTGACACATCTTACGGCGGAAGGATGTGTCCATACAAGGTGGTTCACCCGATCGTCCCCGAGACCCTTCAGAGCGCAGGCGAAAATTCCATGTTTCCTTCTGGATCCTGATTTCTCAAAAATGGAACGGACATTGCAGCTGGGGGACCACTGATACTGCGGAAGAGAGGTTGGACGAGAAATACTTTCCATGCTTTTGCTAGGATATTCGCATACTCCAGGCACAGGATTGCATGCTGCAATGCAGGTGGTCACATGCGCAATCACTGCCCGATGGACTCGATTTCAACCAATTTAGATTATGTGAACTTTGCGAGATGGCAATCACGATTGCGGAATAAGGGAGGTCATATTTAAGCAGTGTTCGATGGTATTAACCTAAGCGAAAGCGTCCGTTAAGCTTGAGGAATGATCTCTCAGTGCCATTAGTACTGTCAATACGAGTGATTCGAGGCTGCATAATTTACGAACGCAGAAATGATTTTATCAAATTTTCTGTCCATTTTTTTCAGTGCAAATTAAAGAACAGTATCACGACAAACAATGATAAGAAATGTCAAATGGTGATCGGGTATGCAAAACCGACGGAGCACTTCCATGTTTACATTGAACCGGAGTCAAATAAACCGGGAAGAAGTAAACCATCGCTGACTATGTAGAGTGAAAAGTAAGACCCAACAGATTCGCCATTGATTTGAGTGTAAAATCGGTCTACATATGTGAAACAACTCCTTTCGATTTATAAAAGCACAAAAAAGTCTCCGAACGAGATGCGGAGACCACGACTCAGTTAACGGAACGTATGACGACCGCGTCTTGAGACGCATCCAAATATGCATAACCTTCCAACGAGAAAAAGTATTTAAAATCACACAACATACATAATGCTGAATGAGTCAATTCACGTAGGAGAAACAAAAATAGGTAAAATAGACAGCTTGGGTTAATCCATAACTTGAAGAAATCAATTAGCTTTCGAAGGAACTTATGTCATGGATTTAATCGAAAAACGTCTAGCACGGAAATTTGGAGTCATTAAAGCCACCCAAACATAATAGGCAAGGGAAGATGTCAATAAAGGGGAACCGGTCAAATTAGATTATATATCGAGGTGCTTTGCAAAGAAACAGCATTTTGCCATTTTAATCATGCCACTCAATGTCAGATGAACACTCAATGCCACATATTGCGCGCAATGCGATTCGAAACCGAAAGCTGTACGCAAATGCCTTCCACACCGCGCGTGCTTAATTGCGCCGAATAACCGGAGAACAAAAGGAATTTAGTGATCAATGAGAAACAAAAAAACTTGGAGTGTGCACCAAACAAATGAATGGATGCCTCCACATGAAGAAATGTTTCGCAAAAGAAGTGATCACTAGCTGAAGAGAAAAAAACGTACCTGTGAGGTTGACGCGAAACCATCTAGCACGATTCCTAGCTTCCTCCTCGGTTATGAGGCGTGACTGCATAGTGAACTCATTTAGGTTGTTTGAACGTCGAACCGGAAAGGAGGAGGGTGTGTTGAGGACCTGAAAACCAGAAAAAACGGCGCAAAAGACCGTTAATAGGACCAGCTAATCTCATGGGCCTTGACCACCGGCGCTACTGCTCACAAGCCCCGATGCGCACTCAGTAAAAGATCGATAATGGTAACAGCTGTTTGCCTCCACCCCTCGAACCCGCCTCCGCCACCATCACTATTCCAGGACTAACAGTGCTCGTTACAATCGTGGGATCCGGAAGTTATGGTCTTTTCGACGCTGAGAGGGCGTAGCCTAGCAACCTTATGCCACTTAACGGAAAAGATGGTGTGTTGCAACAACAGAGGACAATCCGACACCTCGGCGGTGGCGTGGTTTTCAAATGCCTTCAATTTCCCCAAAATTTCAATGTGGTCGCTTATAACTCTGCGGTATTATCGCCACCTTAAAACCCGATGACCACAAAGCCAGCCAACTAGTAGTTATAAAACAAAGGGAAGTGGATAGCTTTCGACACGTTATACTTACGTCAGAAGAGTAAATCGTTGGACGGGGAGGCATCTAAAATGTGAAAAAAAAACAGGATTCCAGTACACTCGTTAATATAGGGGCATACACCAATTCCGACAAAAATAGATACGCCTCAGGGGAGATAAATAGTAGAAGACACAATGAGCCAGTGTCAAAGGAGCAACACGAATGTATCCAGATTTCAAGAAAGTGATTAAACCAAATAGGCGAGTGCTGAGGCAACATGAAGAAGTAGGTGAAAGCCAGGCATAGTGATTCCAGTTAGCACAAAATATGATATGAATTCAACTCATCAAAGTTTGAAAGTTGGTACGAAACAGAGTTCAAATAGATAGAGGACAGTGGTCTAACAATACGATAAAGGCTCGAAATGCAGTAAAGATGTCATGGTGCCAGAAAAAACAAAAGAAGCAGCTAAGTCATGCAGTGACCAAATTTCGAGTGTAGATTTAAAGGAAAAGGCAAGAGCGTAGAAAAAAATTAAGGTGAAGACAAAGTTAACATTATGGCTTCAAAAATCGGTGCCGGCCTGTGACATGGCCTAAGGACAAAATATCTTCCAAGGACTCCTCAATCTAACAGCTAGGTACAAAATAACCTCAGCCTTCGTTGTGAATCGCAAAAGTGCTTAAATTGGCAATCAATACCATGCAGGGAATTACTATGGCGCGGCGTAATGAAAGGAATCCAGATAATGGCACTTAAAAATCGATGTAGTTACAAAAGATGTGCTCCAAAGACGAACCAATAGCTGAATAGTGAAAATGAACAAACGAAAAAGCCGTTTCTCTTTCGACCGTAGTCGGTTCACCTACGTCTGCAGGTGCACCCGCAAGAGGCTTATGAAATAGCCAAGATTCCGAAGTAAACAGTGGCCGCCTAATTGTGAGTAAATTGAAAACTGTATCAAAGCTACAAGGCACAAGAGGCAGAGCGCACTTACTTAGGATTACCCCCAAATTCCTGACAATGAATAAAAATCAACGAAAACACAGTCCGCGGCTTGCTAAATGAAACGTTTGAACAAATCTAAAGTTCCCGTCATTTAATGTGAAAACTAGGTTGTGCAATTACAGCGACAAAGCTTAAATACAAATGAATTAATTAACAAAGTCCGTTTTCAGATTTCGATTCAGTGATATTATGAATGAAATAGTATTTTAAAGGCGGAATGTACATACATCATGTAGTAAAATGGTGCATACACATAGTACCAAAAATTCTAAAAGGCGGATGACTTTGTCATTAAGATTAACTTAAGTTCTAGCTTCATTAGAAGTTACTTCAATTCAGGCTGCTGCAATGGTGCAGCATTTCGATTCGTACATTACGCATTTTATTGTCTCGTGCATATCCTGCGACTCGCTTGCCTATTGCTCCGCACTGCAATATACCTGCCAATGTGTTCAAGTTACCTCTACAAATGGGGGATGAACGGTTATTTTGAACACGAATCCCGTGCATGAGGAGCATTAAGGGCCATCCGCGGAGTAACGCCGGATCGTCGAATTATCAGTAAGTACATGATGGATGTGTAGGGGTCAGTTGCACACGTATAGGGATGAGCCCAAGACATTGTGTTAGGTCTTATGTTAGCTTTTGTAGTGAATTGTATGGTAACTTTAAAATCAAAGCACTTTATGGGGTGCTGTGATCAGAGGAGGGTAAATATTTTTTAAGGAAGAGATTAGCGCTCAGATGTTGTTTGTTTTGAAGCATGACCCCTTCAACTCGGGAGTCGCGTTCGAATTAACGTTAAGCATCCATGTTTTAAGGTACTGTTAGCAAAGTGTCCCGGACTTCTCATTTGGTAATGGAAGGTTTTAAGTGGACTCAGGGTCATCCCGCCTGGCGGAAGCGACTTGACCTCTAGCTCTATAGGCAGTGGGACGAAAAAAGCACCGTAGTAGTAATTTGTATGAATAGTCATAACAATTGCATTTGTTTTGGTAGCTGCACTGACTCTACTGGGTAGGCTGGATTACAGACCACAATAAGAGCAATATAGCATCGTCTGCAATACGCTATTCATATTACTATCTATATGACTGGCATTTACATTAGTATTGGCCTTGCTCCTGCACGTATAGGTTCTACTTCTCTTCGAATACATGCATTCAGCTTTATCAAAAGCCTTTCTGCATCTAGTAGAAGCGGAATGCGAATCAAACTTTGTTTTAGCCTTGTTTGTGATACATACCATGTATCATAATTGTTATTTTAACGCGAATCCCGTAATTAAAGAACTTAACAAACCTTTTTTGGAGTAAGCTGGACACTTGTGGTAGCAAAACCCAGATTTCCTGTGTTCTGTTCGTATGCTTAAGAAAGCTTCTCAGAGCGATCCTCCACTTAAGCAGTTGGAAAAATTGAGTCTGAGAATGGGGTGGGAGATCACTCACCATTTTTAACGTCGACAGTTTGTAAATACTTTTGCGGTGCGAGCGAAGCGCATAGGCTGTGAAAGGGAGATTGCTTGAATTCTTCAAAACAGAAGGGTTGAGAATGGCTTTAAAGGTTCAGTTTAACCTCATTCCCCTGTCTCGCAAGTAAGCTGCTAATACCCAAAGTGGCGCCGCCGTAAACAACCTAAAAATTTTCGTACCGGATTTTCCTTTATTGTATGGGCATATAAGTTTCGACGATGGCATTACGCTAAAACCTTCCCATATAGGGAAGTCTTTGGTCCCGTTTTTCCTCGTAAACATACGTTTTAAACCTCTTTAATAAAGTCTGGTTCCTTACTACGGTCTTGTTCCCTAAGACCGAACATAACTCGAGATCCAGTTTAGGCTGTTGAGACAGACAAGCCCAGCGTCTTGTTTGCATAGTAGTTGATGACTAGTGCTCATGGCGTGTGGTTATTTTCTTTTACACCGAACATGTTTTGGTAGCTGTCACGGAGAAAGTATCAAGTGGGGCGTCAACGATGTCGTTCAGCAGAAAATAAGGACAATGTAATACTTTGCTTATATGAACATCTCTACAACTGGTCGTAACTTTGCTATTTGTTGTAATATATGTTTATGCGTCTAAATTGGCTTTATAGGAGACAGGGATGTGATGTCCTGTTCATGTGATTGTTTATGTGACCACATGACTTTTGGCGACCACTTTAGGATTTGTCTGGCCCTTCGGGCCATGTATCGGCTCATTTGCTCTGTTCCCTTCGGAATACATGTATCCAGCCTCACTCACTGCCTGACTTCCATCCTAGGGAAAGTCTCGGGAACCTACACGAAAAAGGACGGATTAGGCTGTGATTTGGCTACGTATGCTAGGGCAAGGAAGTTTCCCTACGAAATCCGTGCATAGGTGTTGGAAATGACACTAAAGTTCTTCTTATATACGAAACAGAGTTCTGCCGTCTAATCCTGGAAGAAGTTGGCGGTCAACATATGTATGCAGCCCCAAATCTGATTTTTAGTCCAAACGTAACTCCAGATCCAGTTAAAACTGCCGAGGAGACCAAGCACGGTTCCTTAGTTTGTAGTAGCTATCGGCTTTCGTAGTTGGCTCGTGGTATACTAAAGGGAGTGCCAATGACATCGCTGTAAATAAGAGGGGTAGTGTAATACTGTTATGCACCCAAACGACGTTTGGTGGTCACTTTAGGATTTGTCTGGTACTCATACATGTGAGCTGGCCTTCGGGCCATGCATCCAGCTTCGTTTACTGCCTTCTTTCACCCTGTGAGAAGTCTCCGGATGCTAGAAGACGGTTAGACACTCCGAACATGAATCCGATTCTTAGGAAGCGGGAAGATATCTATGGGATGACATTAACTCATTGTCTCATCGATACCGTCCTTTTACTTCCTGTGCAAAATACCGAATAAACCTTCAACCAACTTTTTTATGAAAACAGAGTTTTTAAAATCTAAGGGTAGGATGAAAGATCCTGAATTTGTCTTGCTCATGTGTACGTAAGCTGGCTTCCAGATCATGTCGAATCCACGTCTCTTCTCTTGGGATACATGTACTCAACTCAACCTGTTTTCCTCTATCTGGAGGGAAATTGCAGGACCCTACTGTAAGAGCTGCCTGTCTACCATCTGGGCCCTGATCCTAAGACTTAAAGAGGCAGTTGGTTGCAGACGATTTATTAGGTATTGTCATTAGGAAGGATGAGGAATAGGATACAGATGAGGTGAGTAGAAGATATCAATTGGAGGGAGACTCCAAGCCGACTTCACGCACGTGGTTCGCGTTCCCAATTGGCTCCCGCCTCTCACCTATCAAGGTCCACTTAAACAAACTGGCATATATTGCACCTACAGCTATATGACCCAAAATTCTTTGGCATATGTTCAAGTCGACTAATTTCAAGCCAGTTCTGATTCCTTCTGATAATTCTAGCAAGTGGCATCGAATTCATATTATTACGACTTTGTTTTGGTACAAAGGGCTCTGTAGCTATAGATAAACATAATTTCGAGAAGTTTAGCCTTCCTCAGAATTTTTCGAATTTTCAGCTCATTTTATAACTACTATTATATTATTCTTAATAAACACGTTTATATTGACCAAGGTGTTTGCCCACTTTGAAATGAATAGCTTTAATCAAGGTTGTTAAGGGTGGCTGATAGCTATGTCTTGATCGAATACTGTATTTCATTTAGGTAATATTTGTAGTAGAAATACCTCTCCCTCATATCTTCATTGTAAATTCCATCAACATCTAAAGCAATGTGTCCAGCTCTTCGCGTTCCGATTAGGACTTTATCCCGTACGTCTTTAAGGTAACGTCTTGTCACATTTTAATACATCATTAAAGGCTCATCTCGACTAAGAGCCAGAACGATATCTGTGACGTCGAACCTCACTCAATTTCGAATAGTGAAATGGTAAATGAGCTTACTTCTATTATCTTTAGAGTTCTGATGGTGATAGTGTTGTGGTGCTTTCTTGCACCCCTAGTCAAGAAAGCACCGATGGTAACGAGCTGTCAAATCAGTCAAGAGAATTGGTCTCAAGTGAATCTCTAAGTCATAAACAGTCTTCAAGAGCACCGTCTGTGGCTTCCTCATCGACGGATCACTCGCAAGTCTTTCCTAAGTCTTGCCAATGGGCCGGCTGTGATACTGGTGCCGATGTTGGGCCTGGCGGATTACTATCTCACATTCAGGAAGCTCATGTTTTACCTCAGCTTTCGAAAAAGACTCGTTACACATGTTTATGGAGTGGATGCAAGGTTTATGGTCATCCTAGTGTCTCCTCCAACTGGCTGTCGCGTCACGTGCAGGAGCACTCAGAGGCCAAAGGCAAACCGTTCTCGTGTATATTTGATCGATGCTTCCAGCATTTTTCTTCTTCAAGTCTACTCCAACGCCACATTGATCGTGACCACATGCGTTCTAAAGTGGGTGATGTGGCTCCCGTAGCTAAAGGACTGTCATTCTCTCAGTCTGTATCCGAGTCTCCAGCTAGTGGAAGTAGAAATCTCGCCAACTTAAAAAGCTGCACTCGAAGGATATCGCGGAGGAAACGGAAATTTCGATTTTGTCGAAGTATTTTTAACTTAATTTTTAATGTGTGTGATATTCTACAAAGCAGGGTCGTTATTAGTCTGCTTAAAACTTCTTATTCACTTCGGTATTTTTTAGAAAATCATGTTTGAATTTAATTATGATTCTTTTAATATCACTTAATTTTTACCGACAGTATTACTATAAATTTGTGCTATCAACAGGCCATAATTTATTCCCTTCCCAGTTAGACACGTGGACTTCTACGATGCTAGGTCAAAGATAATAATAAAAAATCGGATTGTTTTGGATAAGCTCCTTGCTGAGCGTGCCATCGAAAGCCTTATCCGGCCATCTTCACCCTCCATCTCGGGTGACGTCCCTCTCTCTCCCCTCGTGGCCTTACCAGGGCCCATCAGGGGCGAGAACCGTGATCAGATCTCTCCCGAAAAGCGCATCTTGAGGTCCACATCTGCGACGATTTCGGGTGACGCCTCTGCCTTATTACCTCGACCTGCAAGCAGGCCCGAGAGCTATCGCGTTAAGCTTCTACTCACTATTCCTCATACTGTAGGTTCATTCAACTATCCTAGTGCTATCTTTGATTAGTTTTTCCTCGCCAACTGTGCACCACTCGCCTAACGTATAGTTCTGTCACGTAACTCCTGTGATGATTGTAAATACTCATTCTTTGAATGTGCCAATCCATAAATTTTGTTCTCGCAACTTTGGATTTATATGGCCTTAGCGTTTTTTCAGGAGTTGTGCAATTGCTTTTGTGCTACCAAGTAAATTGAGTGTAGCAATAAATTGGGTTGTGGTGCCATGACTCTAAGGTTTATACCACCATTTCGTCGTCGTTCATTTACCCTATGGAAGGAATATGGCAACCTGTGGATGCAAATTTTGCGTGAGGGTGGGCATACACATCGTGTACGTGCTTATCATATGTTACCTCCTTTTGAACAGAGATTAGCTTTGTCACCATAATTGTTCAATATGCACACACTTTTGGAGTTTCAATGCCAATTCCTAACATGGTGGCCGTTAAGTCTCATTATGCTCATGTTCTGAGGGGAAGCGATTTTGAATGAAAGTATTTGACGTTCTAACTTAGACCTTCCTTTATTTGTTTGAGAGATAAGCCAAGTCAGCCAAATGAGTCTGATTCACCACGAATTTGCTCTCCTAAATATGAGTTTTCTAGCTGTTTTATCACTGGTAGTATGTTTGACGGTGTAAAACAAGCTTCAAATGCGGTTTTGCACAACTTTTGTGTTTTGTGACACATTTTCATATGTTCCGAAACGCAGAACCTAAAAATATAAACTTGAAGTTGAATTGTGAGAGTGGTCATGGGAATGTGTGTGGAGCAACGTCACTCACGATATGGGTGTGTTATGCTTATCTAGTGGTTCCCGCACAATATCGAAGCTTCCACTCAGCCTCAAACCTTATTACCTTTTCACATTAGTGACATCTAGAGATTGTGTGATATCGCGTTCCATCTGTGGTGTTCTCTAGGTGATGAATCGTAAAGGGTTTTTTTATTTTTTAGTATTATCGCACTTGATTGACCGCGTTAACGGAATCATTGAGGGTAATCGAACTCATTGATACTTCTCTATCTTGGCTGCTAAACGTCAATCGTCTAATCTTTGCTTTCCAAGATCGCTTATGCTTTTAAAATGCACTTATTTTTTAGCATAAGTTGACGTAATAGGAGTGGCCTATTTGCGTCTGTCTCTCATACATGTATGAGGATAGCATTTCCACTTTCTATATTCCGATGTGCAAAATGAACTATTTTTGTTATGCTCCTCCACCTCCTCCCCTTCCAAAGCGTGATGGTGTAATCTTGCACTGTTTTGCATATTGACTCGGCTTTCTGTAAGATGGGTTAAAGGTATACTACAATGAAAATTTTCTGAACAGATTGCCATTCGTTATCGAGAAACAATTGAAAGCAGTTGCGAATGTCTGCGCTACCTGACCATTTTGTTTGATGCCATTAGTACATCCAATTTGCAATACTCGGGCTCCATCAAACGCACTAGTAGGTAATTTATAACCCCTACTTGATACTCTGGTTTCCGTAGCATTGTGGCGCACAAGTGTGCATAGGCGTGTGAAACTTTTGACCTCAAACCCTACCTCCCTCCGTCGAAGTTTCAATTGCCTCCAGTTGAGTTTTAGCGAGAAAAGGGTTGTCTAAGCCATTTTCCTCTGTCCCGGTGCACTTGAGTGCGCCGCTTGGTTTGTGGAAACTTATAGTGGAGGCCAGAACGTCTTTCGCTTGTGTTTTTTCAAACAAATCTAGGGGACACTACACGCCTCCCGTTGCATGGTTCACCCATGCAGGTGTCAGAGCTCAGACATCCCCAATGCTTATCAAGTTATAGTACTTTATTTCGACTATTTCGAAAGAAGCTCTTTTATGTTGTTTTTTTTGAATCCTGAATGAGCGCAATACCTTTTATAAAACAATAGAATCACCAATTGCGGGGTAAAAATCTGGGAAGTCCTTAAAGCGGCTGGATTGTACTTCGTCCTACTCGAAAATTTTGTCCAATGTTCTCTTTACTTTCTCTTTAAACAGTTTGTTGGCCAAAGATTAACTCGGGAAAACAAGACCGAATACCTCGTGAAATGGCAAGGCGATCTGTGTGCGAAGTGAGTTTTTAGACCTTTTTCGCTCTTCCATTCTTCACTGTTGGCGCTGTTTTTTCCGTCTTTAAACTCACTTTGTTCCATTAATACGTCATTGAAGGTTTTACTTATTTGAAAGCGCTATTGAACTCAGAAGCGATCTTGTCTGCAAATTCTACATGTGTAGCAATTTTGCTTTAAATCACTGGAGAATGGAGCTTTTTGGCGTGGGCTTTAGCTAACAATTTTGCGGCGTAAGGATAGGATGTGTTGAAAACGGCAATTTTGTTGCTACTTGCTTCGCTCAAATAAATTTGCGTTTGTGGTGTGCTCATTCAACTGAATAATCTAAACGAATACCAAATAGAAAGTAAGGATGGTAAGCTAATTTTAGACATTTAGTCATACTCCAGTCCCTTCTCTTGTTCCATTGCTTACCAATTCTCGGCTATTCCATTTCCCATCTGGAAGTAGGGTTGGCTATCGCAGTTCTCAGACATATTACTGTCTGAGGAGATTGGCTTTACCATTCAGCCAGTTATAACCAGCCCAGTTTCCGTAGCCTCGCACCTACGTTCGTGTGCTCGCATGTGTGGGTTCTGCGTCCAAATTCCGTGCCGTCAGCGATGCTGTGTATCAAACCTTGCATCAAGCTGTCGTAATACGATTCAGGAAAGGGCTGATGTTTTCGTGTCCGAAATCGAAATCGGATTTAGCTATTCAGAATTTGAGGCCCGCCTACTAAAATACCACCTCGGGTACGTTTGTAGGTCGTGGTGTGTTGAGCCTTACGTGGCAGAAGTCATACTTTGGGTGGTGAAGTGGTGCAGAGACAGAATCGTCACTGCTGACACAACTGATGCTTGAGCGTACTTGACTCAACATGTTTCTCACTAATTAATCGTGTTCACTGAAACATTTTAACTGCTTTGCTGCAGTAATTAAAGGCTGGTTTTCAGTCTCATTCTTCGAGATGCTGACTTGATCCCTTAGGTTTATACTTTTTGTGTCCTAAAATTTCTTGCTTTACTTCGTAAATTTCAACTCCTCAAACGAACCTGCAGGTTATTTGGTATTCATCATAAATTAAACTTGCCAATTGAATCTGACCATCGTTGCTTGCTCCATTAGCATACCACCAGTGATGTGGGTCCTCGAAGAGGAGGTTCGTGCAGCGACTGCGTTGGACAAGCTCTAAGTGCTCGCCATTCATGTGTCTCCTGCCTCTCGCTCCTCGTCCGTTGGTGTTGCGGACATGACCTGTGCAATATGAAGGGACAAATTGAGCTGAGGCCTCAGTGATAGGATTTTCTCTAGGACCTCACTCCCACATCCTTCCTTACCGCGGCTGTATAAAAAACTTGCTGCTCCTCGCTGTTTTTTGCTTTGTTTTTCCATCTTTCATCCTGTTTTTTCTTTCTATTTTCACATCTGATGGTGTTGCATCGATCCACCAGGCTATGCCAAAGCGCATTTCTCTCCTTTTTCCTCTCCTTATTCTTTGAGACTCTTCAACTGACTATGCGTTCACTGGCCTGTACATAGTGGACTTACCTAGGAATGAATCCTCAATATCTTTCCTTTCCTCGATGAATAATGTAAACGTGGATGTGTTTGTATCGGTAAGTGTGCGTGTGGGTCTGTATGTGTATCGTCCTCAATCAAAAGGGTGTGCGTGCGTGCGTGCGTATGTGTGTTTAGTTTATCTTCTAAGTGCTTTTTACCCACATGACTAGGTCTTTTCTCTTGTTATGCACACAAACGTTTCAATGTGTCTCAATCTCATGGTCTTCTCCGAAGTCTACAATACATGGATTAATGCTCTGGCCTCTGCGTTTTGCCTTCTGCTCACCCGAGTGGAAGTAGTTCGGCTTGGGTCACTATTTAAATGGCACAATCTTAACGTGAGAAATGGACGTCTCGATGGTTTTACGAGAATGTGGCTGGCACTTCCCCGCAGTTGTCACTCCTACTCCTTTTCTGATGGCTGGCCACGCAAAGTGATGCGTCGGTGCAATATTCTGGAACTGTTTGTTTGCCTCAACCTGTGGTCATTCGGAGCCATCATCACATAGCGAGACTCCAGATCGTTACGAAATGGAAGTTTGAGCTTTAATTGATTGGTGCTTACTTTGAACGGGATGTGCATCTGCAGATGGGAGCGAAATCCACCTCAATGAAATATGTGCCTTTCTTCATGCTTGCAAACACGCTCAGTGTGATGGTAAGTGTATTTGTTGCCGTTCTTCAAAGGACTACAATCAAATTTGGTGTTGATTTTGAGATGTACTTCTAGATGATGACACTTGTTTTTGCTTTGCGAAAAGCTATTACCCGCTGTCTCTTTCAATTCGTCACATGCTGAATGATTGGGGCGCTTCTTGCATATGCAATGTAGAATTTTATATCGCCCTGGTCGCGAATTGTCTATTCATTTTGCTAATTTCAAGCCTAGTAGTGAGCATTTCAGAGTAGGCACAGGTGTGCCAGTAACTCATCTGCTCTTTGACTACTTTCACCTTCTGGAAGGCGGGCAAGTGAAGTGCAGGCAGGTGACACACCCGTCACTGTGGATTCTCATATGCAACCTACGCCTCAAGTTGTCAACCTGATTCAAACGTGGAGCGGATTAGAGTTGTTAAATGTCTCAGTTGAAAGAGCGGAGGGACTGCAGAGCGGCACCCGTATAGCACAGGAGCAGGTAAGCAGTAGCAGCCGTCCGCTTCTGGGGTGTGGAACCGACGCGGTCAGGCCGGCTGAGTCATCGTTACATTTCGCGCCACGGTCGTGTGCGTACGTGCGTATTCTCGCGAGGGCGCACGTGGCGGTGCCGGTGTGCCCGTGCATCAACGTTTGGGGGTGGGTGACTCATCGATAAACAGGTGTGGCCCAACGTGGCTTGAGAAACGCAGTCAATACTGGCGTCGCCACAATCACTCACGCTACATCGATTTGTTCCTCCAGCTCACCTATGAGGCACAGTGCTCCTCTAAATTACAACCCTAACATGGGTAATGGTGTTCTTAAAGAATGCGTTTGGCCGTTTTACGCCCAAACGAAAAGCTGGGATCTGGAGAGCCTGTATGTGGCCCGTCTTCTTTTGTCAAAAGTTAATGATACTGCAAACCAAGCACGAATCTCTCTCCATTATGGCAACAAAGCGACTGTGCGTCGGCCTAGTACTTCCGGATGGATTCAGAGTGAATTTGCCACTGTTCCTACAAGCGCGGCCTCTTGTAGTCTCGTGTACTTTAAAAAACCATTAGGTTTCCAGACACTCGGTGTAGTGGGAAGGTTGCATTTGGCTAAGGTTTTATAGCACAAAGAAGACTCCCTGAAGAACCTCTGATTCGTGTCCCTTCTTCAAATTGACCGACTCCGTGAGGTTATAGGGTCAAATCAGTGAATTGCAGTCAGAAGAAATTAGATTGTGTGGTATGACGGTCGGTATATGGAGGTGAGGCCGATACCTTCACATCAAGGTCAGCCTCCGACGCGTTATTTTGTGCAGGCACTAGTTACCCAGATGTGGGAGTGGCTGAAGCGGGTGTGGGAGTGAGTTTTTTGGTTTGCTGCAGCACGGCTAATTAAATGCCCACGCCATAAACTGGTCGTAAGTGATTAACTCGTGTCGATCGCAAATCGAGGACTTATTTAAATAAATATAGTCTGAGTTTGTAAGACTAAAATCACAGAGTTCGCTTTAGCGAGCAATGAGGCATATCGTTTTGGCGTCTAGTTTTACTTTTTACAACTGAAGATCAAGCTTTCCAATGGATGAATTTGCCATGCAACGGTAGGTCAAAGTTTCCGCTTTTTAGCCATACGAATGGACTAAGGCAGACTATTCCCCCTCGAATTCCATCATCGTGCGGTGTCTAACCAGCAGGAGTCGAACGCCGCATCAGTCCACAGACTTCGTCGGTCGCGTTCATTTGCCATCTACTGCAAGGCTGTTTCTTGTGAAGGGCCGCGCCCCAAAGTACTCCATGCGACTTCCATTTCCATTGGCAGAACCTATTGGGATCAATTTACGAGTGAATTCTTGTCCAAAATTTATTTATGGACTTCTGCAATGGGCATTTTAGCTGGTGATGCATTCTACCTCTTTCATCATTCAATGACAAAAGTGGAACTCAAACATCTGGGATCGAAGCAGCGGATCCTTCAACGGGAAAAGTCTGTCGAAAAGAATGGAAAGTTATCGGCAAATACGTTAACTACCATTTCATATTGCTCGGCAAACTAGCGTGCACAGGGAAACGTCAGTCCAGATTGCGCTTTCGAACTTCTGAGTGTCCAAGAGACTGACCAGCATGAAGTAGGTGGATTGCAGTGTAATTACTCAACGCCGATCGGTGTAACAAGCATATGAGCTATGCGATTTGCTTCTCGCTTCGTGTAGGTGGAATAATTTATTGTACCGATGGTAAAATGACATAAGTAGCGACACACATCTTAAAGAGGGTAGGAACAGCCCCTCGACTTAGGAAATCACTGCCATTTGGCAGATGAAAATGATTAGCTCCCACCTATCCTTAAGCACTTGACTAAAACTTATGCTGAAGCGCTCCATGGCTTTGAAATGCGTTGTTTAAGCAGCAATAAAGTGCGTGTAGTAACGTTCAGCCTGCCCTGGACAAGACCTCCGGTAAGCAAGAAAATCGAGACTCTCTTAGACCCACCCTAGTGCTTGCCGTTCCTTAAAGGTGTTGGGAGTAAAATATACAAGAAGGAATGGCAATTGTGCACTTCAAAATCTGGGAAAAAAGAAGCGAAAAAGTAAACTAACAAGGCGAAATGACTCTATTTTTCAACAAACAAGGTTATGTAATAACTTAGGTAGTAATTAGAATAGCAGATGAAATAACTTCGAAAGAGGTGGTCCCGATGATCGCGAAATATTACCTTAATCACTTGTGGATTTTACAAATGCTGGTGGTCCATGTTGAAAACAGCTGCAGGAAAACGAGTTTCTTCTCCGAACTCTGGTTTTGGTCTCCTTCTTGGTGTCAGTGTGTTCAGCCGACACAACTGCCTTCCGAACAGGTGTCTTATGACTGCCTAACCAAAGGGGAGAGTAACAACCGACACCGACGATTAAAATCTGCATTAATGATGTTATCCTACAAATGTTTCTTGTCCGAAAAACCATCGATTTACCTTGGTTGCTTCATACCTGGTAGGCAGGATGAAGAAAAGACACGACTTTTGTATGTTCCAGATTCACATTTGCAGTTTCTCATCCCCAAACTCCACCAGTGAAGTATGTCGCCTCATAGCAATCACGTTAACATTGAAATTCGGTGCTCTCTTCCGTTTTAGTCCCCCGTCTGTGAATGCTGTTTTGGATGCTTCGTACATTTAAATTAATTCCCTTCGTTGCACATCCCAACACCCTAAAGACTAACTCAAATTCCAAAGGACGGTAATTCTTCCATGATAATTAATAGCACTTAAGGCGTGGCTTAGATTACTGAGGCAGCATCCGATTTCACATCGCACCTCCATGCACACTCATGAGTAATCACGTTTTCTCGCAAGAAGAGGTAAAGGTGCCCTCAGCTAACCCCAGTGGAGGATTGCAAGTCCGCTAAAGGGCTCCAATCTGAAAGCTCCAGAAAAGGCAGTGCACAATGCTTGTTTTAGATGCAACAACATCGCCAAACGCATCTTTAAAATCTTTTCTCCTGAACAAGTGAACATTTAAAGTGGGGACCCAAGTTTAGGGGCGACGCGTTTCGCCGTCTTGCCCTTCGTTAGTGTCCTGGTATTAGTCCAACAGAGTACAGCAAAACAGTTTACTAATTTTGTCAAAACTGTAGCATCAGTAATAGTGAAGAACAAATGTAGCTGAGAAGTAAGCGTTCGCACATTGATCAAGTATGGGCTTATCAAGACAAAGGGCGAACATTCTCCTCGTAAATAACTGAATTAATGGTCACTTCGACAGTCCTCTCTTTGCAGGTCGGATTGCGGAACTAAACGAATTAGAGATTTAGAAGCAGAAGTCTGGCTGGAGGTAAGCTCTAGACCGGGGGAGGAAGAAAGCTAGAGCCCACTCTCGAGGGAAGGCCATGCATGAGCAGGCGAGACACAGGCGTCTATTAGCGAGCCTAACGCCACACTGATTGGTTGGAGCGAGTTAGTGACCTTGAAAGTTCGCAATACGTTAGCCACTGCATCGACGCGCGTGCGTGCGCAGGTGGATGTGGCGACAATAAGGTCTTTCTCCGCCTCTCTCGCCATCCTAAGTTTCGTGCCCGGGCGCAAGTCCTGGAGACTGGTGCTAGGCAGCACTCCGATTATCTCAGAACGCTTCACAAGCCATGCGATTCTTGACATGTAGGTGAATCGGTTGCACATCGATGCCAATAAGGTAGGAGATTGGTAAAACCACCTTATTCTAGTACAAGACCAAGATATGCATTGCTCTGTTAGGATTCGTCCTGTTACTGATTCCCATTTCATATTTTGACTGAACCACAATCCTGTCCTGAATCGCAAAATTGGTTTAACTCTGTCCAGTGAGCTTTCGTAAATATGACGAGAAAAATTATTCAAGGCTTTGAAAACAACGAAAATCAGCTATTAGCACAATTTATTTTAATAACAAGTTTCACCAAATCAAACCGTAAAACGATTATGAGTACACATACTTGGAACTGCTTAGTTAGCCAGATATGAGACTGAGCTGATGATACAGGCTAATATTTACGGGAGTCATAGAAACTTGGAAACCGAAAACACAAACATTGCCGGTAATTTACAGTTCTTCAATCTTTCGGTGGTTATTGTAATGGAAAGTGGTTTCCATTTTCATTTAATTCGCATCCTTTGTTTGAGAATGATAAGAAATAAAACCAATTTTTCAACAGTGTAAGCAAAGGGGTAATACTGAGTTTCGCCAGTGCCAGGAACACAAAAACTACATCTGACACCAGCGAATGCGATGCGTAAACTAAGCGTCTACTACCGCGACAGTGGCGCATAGAAGGCCCACCGCGTCAAACGACACTGCAGTTTGTGGTCTAGTGCTTTAGCTACGCTACACTATAACAATGAAACCGTGTCCGTTTGACGCTGGCCTTTTGTTAAGCTTCTCCAATTTTCTCAGGTTTATCTAGTTTAAGCTTCATGGGCTCAATACTGGTTCGTACAAAAATTGATCCACAAGAAAGCTCTCACTGAAGTAAATATTTGGTTTGAGAGAATGTAACTCGTCCTATTAAGACTAAGAGTAATTTCTTCTCTAAAATGTTGCTGTGCCATTGACAGCCTTAACAACAGGAGGGACTGTGGTTCTCGGACAGAATGCACACGTACCCAAGAAGTTGGAGCTGCTGAAAGGCTCCAAAGGCCATCTCACTTGGTGAATGATAGATCGCTAACCGAGATCACGTATCTGGAATTGGGAGTTAAACAAACAGCGGGTTCATTGCAATGCTGTAGCGAAAGGTCTTTAAGCCAGCATTGCAAGAGACGCATTATCCAGCCAGAGGGTTTACAAATCCAATACAATTAAGCTTACTTTTTTTCATTTAATCCAGGTTAGTGACAAACCGTCGGCAAATGCCAACGTATTCAATGTACTATCTTCCATTACATTGAATTTCGGTAACTCTAAGGACGGAAAATGTATGATTCCTAACCCCACTTTCCCCTGGATTCAAGAATTCGTTGACCACCCGCCGGGTGGGCCATCTACTATTTATACCAGCATGGTTCAGAGCACTGGTAAATGACAATGCGCATTCAATGCTACAAGAACCTTTAGTTTTGATAGTAAATTGGTAAATAGTTTAACAATATGACTTATATACTGTCACATCTTACTCAAATCGCGATGGAACCCCTTTTGGTTGGTCTTGGCCACGTATTCCACCAAATCAAGAAAAACAGCAAAAGATTCGCATTCAAAATAGCCGGGCTTGAAATGACAACGCCGTGCAAACATGGACATGAACTCAAATCGAATCCATTTCCGGCACAATCCTGCAGAAATCTGTCATGGAATCCTTATAGAAAACATGATAGCAGTGTTGGAGGAATCGATCAAATAAGCACGTGCAAGCTCCATCTATCCAACCAAATCTATTGCTTACCAGTGTTTCGAACTTTATATTTCGTCACTCTCGAAACATTATCCTCAATCAAGAGCCTAACACCAACAAAAACTGAAACGACCACTACTACCAGAGTACAGAACGTATCAAATCGGAATTATTAAATGGCTTCACCCACCATCACACCCGAACTGCGATTGTCACACTTACTACTGTTAAATTGATAGTAGAATGCGCCAAGCGACTTACGAGTAGCATCGATGCCCAATGTTCAACTTTGCATTAATTTAGCACAAAGTCATACCAATTCAATTACCTTTCGACATGTCTAGCGCACTCAGTTTGCTAAAACATTGACACAAAGTGAAGAATAATTCATGAAAGATGGGGTATAGATTTTACTGTATACAAGAAAGAACAGATTGGTGCAATATCACCGGTTTAGAGATAGATCTAGTAACTTCCAGAACCGCGAATGTGACTAATGAGTTCACGTAACCGTTCCAACGTATCTCGATATGTTCGCGTGGAACTAGAAACAAAGTCACCATAGGCACTCGTGAATCGATGGTCTACCTCAACAAAAGAAGAGACTTCAGTTGATTAAAAACTGGTTCCAGACGCCTTTTCCGAATCGATATCACATTCGCATTGGATGGACAAGATGTTGACGCTTTAAAATGACCTGGTAAGTGAGTATGCAGGTGAAAGGAAGTAGACTTGTATGACCTACCAAGCGACGGCAGTTCGACCACTTGAGCGCGTTTGAAAAGTCGCCTACGCGTCACCGTAACGGGTTCCGGTGGATGATTGTGTACCATTCTAAATTTCTTGACGGTGAGTACACTGTCCTTCATAAGGAGATAAAATGCGGCAGGACAATCACAACGAATGGTGCTGCAAAATCACGGAATGTGGACAGTGGATGAAGGTGGAAGAAACCGCGACAAACCGGTGCTTGAGCGGGTTGACAGCAGTGCTCTTATAGCTGCCATAGTGGATGCATACGTAGTAGACGCGCTTGTAAACTAGACGCTGGAAGTCAGGCGATATGGGAGGCAGCTTGATAGCATCTCGCTTGCGAAAAATAAAGCCTGACTCCTAGAAGAAATAACTCATAAATTCCATATTTCGTTTTTGAACAGACAAACTTCCATGAAAAACCATCACCTGTCAGATGAGCGGCAAAAAAAGGCGGACCTGAGGCTACTTTTCACAAAGAATGTAATTCAGCCTGCTATGATTTTTTAATGCTGTTTAACGTCAATAAGGACACAGTAACTTCAGACACATCACCATGACATGCTAATTATACATGACCTATACACGTCCAGAAACGAAGATAAATGAAGATTGGTAGGAATAAATGCTGTGTCTAGCCGATAACACATGCTGAGGTGGTGCAAAGGATTAGAACCAAACGAATCACCAAATATTTATAAGAATGTGGGCAATATGCCAGGAGTAATAGGCCAGACGGAATATTTTCCTGATTGCCTAGCGTAAAAGGTCAGTTTTGGCAAATGTAGAAATACATAAAACGTTAACAGTACACAAAAGACTCCAATGTGAACATCAATACATAAGAACAAAGACACCTGTTGAAACAGCTGGAGTTTATCCGAAAAATCGTCAAACGATTGGAAGGGACAATTCGCTATGCTTCGCTTGAATTCCTCCGTTGCGTCCATCTGCGTGACCTCTGAGGTCATTTACAACCGGCCGCGAGTTGAATTCCATCCTAATGCGTGAAGTAAAACATCAACTCACTTATCATTAATGTGGGAAAAAGTCGCTACCTTTTTACATTTTATCATGTCCTATCGAATCTAAATTTTTGTACTTTTACGCACTTAAATCCAAGCCCACTAATTGTCCTCAAACGGCTTTCGAGATAAACTTCAGTTGTCATTTCAAGGCCAAAGGTGTCGATAGGGTTGGCATCTTTTACATGTCAGGGCTTTATTGGAGGTTGTGCAAAAAACCCTTGAACAATGGCTTTTTCGCAAGAATCGGAAAAGGAATGTGTATGTTTGATCCATTACTTATCTTATTTCGCTTGTGCTGTAAGTATTAGAATGGGTTTGCTGCTATCTTTGAGGTGGTCTACTATGCGATCACATAAACTTGATGGGTATGGTCAGTTGATTGCATTATATTTTGTGTTTTTGAAAGCCGCACATTGTTTCATTTCAAAGACGCATGTATTGGATGTGCACAGCCTTTAAGCAAAATGCTTACTTTGTTATTTCTGCCATTTGGGCTTCAACGTTTATCAATTTTAACTGTCCTATAAGTTGTCATGTTTTAAACCAGATGTCAAGCTATTGCTTTGCTCTTGGTTGCATGCTCAAAATTTCGCTTACTTCTTTTATCAAGGGGTCTACTTTCAGCAAATCGGCTCTGACTACGCCAGTACCTTTAGAGATACCCTTAAACAAGTACGTGACAGACCCATTAGGTTTGCTGCCATTGCCACAACAATATGCGCTATTTCTACAGTTTACATCGCATGCCCTCATGAGTTCGATTATCGGGCGGCCCTCCTCAACGCCTCTGTCGATCTTTGGGACACTCCTGCCAGCCTTCAAAGTCAGCGAAGCCTCATTCACATCGAGGAACGAGTCACTGCTCTCTTCCACGGCCACCTACGTTACTGCAGCCTTCTGGGATTGGTTCACTTCGTCTGGCGCGATGATCGCACTGATGGCTGCCGTCTCTACTCCGAGATCTGTCCCTATGCTAACGCTAGCTCCTGCTCTGTCAGTGATAGTCAAATCGGATCATTTCGCAGCTTTCTCCGCCTCTTCCTTTATGATGCCCCTCCGGGAAAGGATGTTGACGAAGTTGGGTTTGCAGACCGAGCAAGGTATATATTTTCCAAGCGAATTATTGACGTTGGTGCTTTGGGACGTTTTTGGGCGCTTGATTCCGCCATGCTTGATTATGACATCAACGAGGCTGAATTTTACGGGGGCTCTGCAGTTAATGCCACCTCTTCAACTGAGTGACGAACTTAAGCCAGGGGAGATCCCTGAAAGGCACGAAGACGCTTCTGAGCAAGCTTCCCATGCTAGTACATCATCGGTGCCAGCTCAAGAAGAGACGATGGAGAGCACTGGCTCCCATGAAACTATTGAAACTGCCAATGACCCTTGTAAACTTGAAGGGGGGGAGAATGAGTGGGAGGTTGTGAACGAGACACTTGTATACGCAGATTGCGTTGGAGCCGTTGAATCGGAGCTAATGGAATCTGGAAAATCGGTGCTTCTCGTTGATCTCGACGCTGAAAGTCCGCTGATACAAGTGAGTCTATATTTTGGTTCTATCTGATTTTCTTCCTCACTTACGATAGATCGGTCCAGCAATTTTCCAAGGAACTTATGCAGATTGTCTGGGAACGAATTTGATCTTTGAAAAGCACCATCCTGATCCGGAAAATACCCAGCCTTCGATGAAAACTATTGCCAGACCTTCAATTGAGATCTTCGCTTCACGCGCCAAAAATTCTGTCCGCCCCTATTTTACCTATTTCGGGAAGACGTCAAAAAACCTCAACCTTCAACGTGTTTTCTTGAAGCCAAAGGAATGAGCTCTCTCCTCTCTCCCCACTTAGGCGCAACTGGGTCGCAAGTCCTATACGTTTAAAGCTATCTGTACATAATCAATTGAAAGCTTTTCATTCTCTCTAATGGTAAAATATGTGCATCTCAGAATGGGATTGTAAAGGGGGGTTTTATTTTTTTGTCTAGTTACTGCATAATTATGCTCGTTTTGCGGCCTTATTAGTAACTAAACTTATCTGCCGATGGAGCTATGGTATTTGTAATAGTCAAGTCCCCTGAATTTTTTTTTCAAGCATCGGGTTAACTTCAGACATCTGGTGAGGTAAGGGTGCAAGACACCTGGCGCAAATTGACTAACAAAGGTGATAGATCGTTCAATCATATTCGACTAGCTAGACTACTTCCCATTGTCATCTATCCATTAGATTTGCATCTTATGGCTTAGTGAAAACAAGTACTCATGGAACAACTTTTGTGACTGGATGAGGATTCATGAAATGCATTTGTCAGAGAGCATTATGGCTTTGATTAAGGCTTTGACAAGTAGCAGTTGACCAAGGGCAAGGCAAGACTCTTGTCCCAGCGTTGTCAAACTTAATCTAGTGACTGGGTGCCTAGACCATCTTTTAGCGACTTCAGTACCTTTGGAGATTGTATATTTGTCTGGGAAATTTTAATGGATAAATGAGAGATAAAATAACAGCGAAAGAAGTGTGTCAGAGAGGACAAGGTGGGGAGAATAGGAGAGAAGGGGAAAAGATCAAGGACAAAATGTGAGTTCTTTGCTCCTCTTTCGCGCAATTAGCGCAGTTCACTAGAAGCGAGGAGTCACTCGCGTGTTTATACGCACAACACCGTTTTTGTCCACGGTGAATGGCCTGAAAAGAGGAAGGACTTTTGGGCCATTTGGACTTATTTATTCTGGGGCATGCACATTCATGCATTTAAGCACGTGCGAATTTTCTCTAGCAGAGCGAGGAGAGTGGAACGCATCACTGTGTGCCTGGAGTACATCATGCAAAATGAACACCACTTTACCTCTAGGAGTCTGAATCTGGAGAAGAAGCGATAGGACCACTAAGATATGCAGATAAGTAATGGGAGAGAAGCAGGAGGGACAGTGCATTGCACAGAGCAATTAGTTCTGCATGTGTGCCTCTGTGAATGCTTGAAATAAAGGTAGGTGTGGTGATAGTAGCTGTATGCGGATGGGGTGCAATCTTGACTAACGACCTGTATCAATGTAGCTGTAGTCCTCAACGTCAAGTATCTTTCCTGACCCACTCTCTTTTGAGAGCTGCGGTGCTGGATCGGCATACTTGCGTGCTGTTTCTTTAGGCGAGTTGCGTAGTGATGCGGAGTGGAGGAGTTTGCGTGGACTAAAGACGCGGCCGGTGCGGGTGGAACTCTCCGCACAGCCGGAAGTGATATTCTGCAGACGTTGGTGTAGGTTTTGTGCCTTCGCACTTATTAGGCGCTTGAACCCAGAGCCAGCGCTCCCGCTAACACTCCCACTGTTAGACTCCTGCAAAGATTCTTGCGACCTGTTGGAAGGCGGAGGGTCCTTATGAGGATGCAAAGTGGTCAAAGGCTGGTTTTGTGGGACTGCCCTGCCTGGGTCATGAGGAAAGGGTGAGGACTGCTCTGACTTGGGAAGTGAAGTCTTGTGAACGTTCCCTGTCAAGTTTTCTGTAGGGAATGACAAGTGGTCATGTTGAGGAAGAAGTAGGAGGAAGAGGGGAAAGCTGAGTGAGATCGAGCTTACGGGTGGTAGGAAAAGACTCCCCTCTCATGTCAGCGAAAAAAGCTTCTCGAGCTGCGGCGGTAGAGATGCTGGCAGAGATAGGAGCGGTGGTAGGAGCACTCGAGGAACTCGCAGGGGTTAGGGACGCATCCCTCTCCAGTGACCCTGCTGGCAGAAGCTCAACAACTGTACCATCAGCTCGTTCTCGGATCTTCTTTAGCAGTATTGCAGCGGTGAACTCAGAAGGGGGACCGAACACATCATCAGCGCGATTTATGCACAATTCTACAGCTTTCATGAGCCAGGCGTTATCCACAAACTCCATCATGTTAGCCACATTAAACCTGGATGAGGAAACGATTTTGCTGAAAAAATGTGGTGCTACTTGTTTGGAATTAGTAGATTATTAACAAACCTTGGTTTTCGGCGCAGGACCGTAGGGCCGAACATTGTAGCTAAGTTGGCTGCACCCATTTGATTGACTGATTGGTAGTTGGATACCCTTTAAGATGAAGATTTCAATGAACAAGTAACATTCATCCGACGGCAACACAAATTTAGCTGTGGAATGTGATAAAACAAGCTTCGTGTCTGTACTATGCTAATTTCTTATTACAGCTTTGCTAAACTGTGTTTTTAACACACTTAAATGTCAGTAGGCAAAGAATGAGGCATTTAAGTCGGCTTTTTAGTATACTTGAAGAAAGCCATCTTCAATTCCAAACGCTTAAATTGTGGTATTAAGTGCGTTATGGAACATGCTAATGCTCAGTGGTGGAATATCAACGCAATAAACACTATTTACCTCTTTAAATGGTGGAATAAGAGCCCAGCTACCCTTTGATTGGCGGATGATAGTTGACCAATCAAATTGTGGAGCTTCTTAGCCTGTTCATCGACCGTTCCACTATCAGGTGCTTCGAGGGCCTTGAACAGAACGTTGGAATCGTAACTACATTCTTGTATTTTCCTGTCTTGATTTCAGCATTTTTTTAGACTCTCATGTGTGCCACTAGGGTTATGAGGGCACGAGATTGATATATATCATGACACCGGGGGTGGGAATACCATGTTATACCTGTTGTTTTACGATAAAATGAAGCCCTGAGATAGGGTGGGCAAGTGGGCACAATGTACTCAGATGGTGTAGATCGCTCCTTCGTGGAGCCAAAACTATGGCAATTTGTCGCCAGTCGAACACAGTTTAAGCAACATAACTCGCTGGCCTCCAAATGAATGAAATAGAGGTGGTGAACTAGAAAATAGGTAGTGAGGAGGAAAGGAGTGCCTTGAATCGATGTTTTACGCAAAGCCTCCTTGGTCTCAGAATATTTATTGCCAATGCAGTAGACTATGTGGTAGCACACCCACTGATTCGGGGATGAGTGGTAAAATATCACGCATTGTGGGTTGCGTAGAGGTCATGCATCGGGTTAGTCGCTGAAATAGTTGAGAGGGCGGCATTTAGTGTAGTCGTGTCGTCGTCACCAAAGATGGAGAAAAAAGCAGACGACGGCGTTTTTATAAATGGGATGGGCTTGAGGTATCCTATGGCAATAGCAAAATTAGTTTAGAGCGTCTATTTCTTCGCACTGTTTTGGTTTCCGCATTCAAGTTTTAGAGACAAGAATTTTACTTTACATTGACCAAAACTACTGACAGGACAGTTTCGGCGGTTGTTGACAGCATGGGTTAGTGTGCTGAAATTACAGTTAGGCGGTAACTCAGTAGCCTCTTTAAAAGTAAGCACTATATGATAAAGAAGTAGGAGGTCAACTCACCTTTCCAACATCAACAAACTGGTCGTAGAGATTATAGCTTAGCAGGGGTTCCGGTAACTAAAACATTAAATAAACATGTCTTTTCTGACAGTGACACTATACTCTCTAGGGATGATCGGTGACGAGTTAGTCGCCAATGTCTCCAATTCTTAAGTATGAGTGGCTGGATTCTGGCAGGCAGAATTCTAGTTTTATGCTAGTGCTATGGAGAAATCACTTGTGTTAGTGTTTGTTCTGCGAGAGTATTACTTCAACTACCCGTCCAAAATGCCGATTTTGGAGGTGTGAGCACCCTTACAATGAGTATAGGGATGAAGCGACACAGGCCCAAATCGTATTACAACTAACGCGCTCCAGTTGGCAAGTTGGCCGTGATGCCTGATGCCATGGCTGCGTGTGCACCGGTGAAGGAGTGAGAAGGTGTCACTACGGGGCTTGTTACAGACACTAAATGAACATTGCCTCTCCAAAATCTCTTTTGGTGACAGCAGTGGTTTTCGTGTGGATGGTTACAAGTTCCACTGTAGTTTTAAAATCTCTGCAGGAGACTCTGCCAAAAAAATTGCATTAGTATGACGTCCATTCCAGTTGTCAAAGATTTGAGGAATCCACACTACTTAGGTGTCAGAAATACTACCCTTCAGTGCCTCTGCCGACAACTCTAGGCGCTGCCTTGTGTGCTTACCCTTCCACCTACAACCTCGCCCTCCCCAAATGTCTAAGCAGAAAACAAGGAAAAAAGGCCAATCCATTGCCTTAGACACAGTTGACTTGACATTTTCGCTTGTTTGGGAACGTGGTTGTTCAAAATTACTTTTAACGAGCCCTGTGAAAGGCATTTTACCCACTTGCACAAGTAGCACAAAATTTGGTCATCGGCCAATAAAAAGTGCCATGGTATGAAAAACGTAGACGATGGGAGCCTCTCCATTTCTCCGCTACTTAGAGGAATTTAAAAATAGACCAAAGCGAGCGCTCCTAAGTTGTATCATCGATAGCTAAAGTTTACGACAGGGATTGCATTTCTTAGCACATTACACCACATTCCAAGTCGATGGGTTGGAGCTTGTTTGCTGGTCTGCTTCACAAGCTGCATTGTAGTAAAGCTGAGGGGCAGAAATGATGACGGCACCACGGAACCATGGGGGAGACGGGGAGAGGGCCGCCTTACCATTGTAAAGACCGGCTGAGCCAAATTTATAGCACTTTTATAGCCTGTGGGTGAGCCCCTCTAACTTCTTCTAAATCCGCAAATCACATCGACCATTTCTTTTAGGCGGCCCACCTTGTCCAAAACAGTCATGTCCTTTAATGCGTTTGCAATACTTTAGTTGATTGATCCTCAGGTTTGACAAAGGGTCATTTCATATCTTATCCTCTGGATCATGTTGGTAGTCGCATGCCATGGTGTATGTCAGCCGCACATACTTTACCAAATTTGTGTGACTTTCCTTTTGGAGAACGCTTGAAACGTTGCTTTGGTGACAGTGAAATGTGAATCTCCTCTTTACGGGCGCCCATAAGTCTCACGAAGAGGTCTGCAGGAAAACCATTAAAAGAGGGAGCAAAACTAGCCGTAAATCAACTGAAAAAGTTTTGCAATGGAGGCGTCAGCTGGTTTTGTAGGAAGATGTTAATTATTTAAACAGAAGATACTGCCATTACTTCTGAGGAGAAACCTAATGGGTAATCGTGACTTAGTAACACTGAAGTGAGAACGATAGGTGTGAAGTTCTGCCCCCAAAGAACGTTGTCGAATGACGGTAATTTAAGGTCAGTAGTTTTTGATGCTCATGCAAGATGATTCTCTACATCCAGCAAACTCGTCAAAAGGGCTGATCCCTTTTCTCACGGCGCCAAATACTTTACAATGGGTGACGCAGAAAGTTGACCAAGAAAAGCCTCATTGAGGAAGCTCGAAAGAGAAGAGGAGGTACGTAACACGTTTATTGTTTGTTTCAAACTCAGTTTTGATGAGAGAATAAGGTAGACGCTGGATCCTTTCACCTCCGCCAATTGAGCTGTAAGCCCTCCTGCGTGCCCATTAAGCATAATCTGCCCAAGTGCTGTGACTTCTGGAGTAGTAGCGTGGATGCTGCGGTTTCGACTTACTGCCTACATTTAGTGGAAGATTTGCATTCCCAGTGTACGACACCTGTTGCCTTAAAATAGCTTGCAGAAAGCTTACCAAGTAAACTGTCGGTCCGCAGCTGTCAGTGAAGGAAGTGTAGGAATCTTTTACCCCCGCAAATTCCTAAATGGCCTCCCATTTTTCTCATGCAAACCCACTTACCTCATTCCATAGTTACACTGTTAAACTCTGATTGTATGGCCCCACCCCTCGTTCTCCTTTAAAACTGCCACTTCTCTTTGACGTCATCGGATGGGGCAAGCATCAAGGGCAAAGAAGACGATAAAGTAATGCCACCCTACGATTACAAAGTCGTGCTACGTTTCTACAAACTAATACGCAAGACAATGGGAGTTAAAGATGGTGGAAAAAGTTAGTGCGTCTGCTCACAATAGTTACGCAATGATGCAAATGAGACTCGACAATCTAGCGACAGATCGAAGTCGGTAGGTTTGCAGTCTCGTAGAATGCACGACAAATTTTGAAAATCTGGTTCCTTAATTAAAAAGTTACTTTTGTCACTGGAGAGGTGATTAGTGGAGAGATGCTTGGTACTCACTTGGATCAGTCGAGTTTTCAGAGTGCTGGCCAAAGTGATGGCGTACTCTCCGGAGAGGTCGACCGAACTGTAGCCCGACTCCTGTGCTGCTCTTATAGCCTCCACCACTCCAGCCACCTTGATCTTGGATGCAGGCACTCGGTATATACCCTGAAACAAAGGAAAAGGAGATGACTTGGAGGCCTTTGTGATTTGCCAGTGCCAGTGTCGGTGCTTGAGCTACTGACACGGTTGATTGCCTGAGCTTTTCGAGCTCAGAGACTTCATTAACACTTCTTCTTGCCTTTTATGCCCCTGTTGTAGGCTATTTCTATTCGAAAACTAAATCACAACCAGATTTCAAGAAGGACTTGGCAGATGTTCTAAAATGCGTCGAACAAATTCGCTGCGACTGTAGAACACTTTAAGGTTGGGATTGCCGTCTATTTTTGGGCTATGGGGAGCAGATAAGTGGGGCATCGGAAGTAGTTGTAGGCTAAATTGCCCTGCTATCAGAATGTGGGAGGGCTGGGTGTTTTGGGTAGGATCCTATCTCTCCGTGTAAATTGCCAATTCGAAGACTGCTTTTCGTTGTTGCTTCTTAAGTGTTAACCGTTCATGAATTTTTGAGTCATCGCGCCCTTCAACATAGCGATGCTCCTCCATTCATCCTGCTAAATGTGTATGGACAAATAAAAACGCTAGCGGACAACAATGGATTGAGTATTAATTGCAAAGGAAACTTTGGACTGGTCACTATAATGTCGGAGTAGAGGATCATGGTAGCTTTCAAAAGAGGCGAGCAAGGAAAATCAGTGGCTTTAAGAGATGTCAGTAATGGAAGACGTAACACGATGCGACTGTTTAAAAGCTGCTTGTCTAACTGCACGCCAGGTTGATATAAAAATCTCAACTCTTTGATTGAGAGAATCAAAATTAATGTAAAAATTAAGGCGCATCCTTCCCTACCTTTGGTTGGTTAGAGAGCCTGTTTCCGTGCTTGTTTTGGCTCAGGTGGTGAAGAAATATCCACAGTTTTTGATTGCGTTTTATTTGATTATTCTTGCAGGAGGTGCAACCAAGGCTAATTTGCGTATAGGCGCTAAACTGAGCCGCATGTGCCGCCTCTTCCTCCTCCTCCTCCTCCTCCTCCACTTCCACCACCACAACCAGCACCAACAACAACACTACCACCGCCCTCCACGTGTACAAACCACATTCAGCTGTTCATCTGTAGGCGTCGGATACAATTCTCCTCCAATTCCTGCTAACGAGTGCTACACAGTATCTAAACGAAAAATGCCCTTCCCAAAGGCTGATCAATTTCCTTCTTTTAGGTGCTTTTACAACAAATCTTGTGTGAACCAATTGCTCATGTTAGACAGTCACCACAAAGCCCGTCAGTGAAGCCCTTAAACGAGGGAGAAGCAGCTTCTCATAAAGCTTGCAAGTCAATCTTACTTTCCTTAATAGGCTAATCTAATAAAGCCAAACTAGCCACAGAAAGGTGCAAGGAGGACTTCCAAACCAAGAAATCAATCAAGCAGAAGTATGAAATATTCTTCATCCAAAGAGTGACTTGTAACTCGAAGATTTGTTTAAGGCAAAGGTCAGATCTTACTTTGATCAGAAGTGCAGTCTTAAATGAGCGTTGGTGCTGGTGGATCAACGCCTTCCACCCACCTCCTTGCCTGTCTTACCAAAATGAGTCGAGAAAGAGGCCACGGAGGCCAATGGGAAACCCACACCTATGAGGGTTTGGCCCTCATTCGCATGGCACTGCCGACGGTTCCAATACCATCAAACAGTCCGGTGGAGGAGGAGGAAGAGAAGGACGTGAAGGACGAGGAAAACAGCCACTAACTGCGGAAATTTGATAAAGTGTAAATTCTAAACCATCTTTTCGTCTTCCTCTAAATGGCGATAGAAATGCATGGGTGTGAATATTTTACAAGCAATGCTTGGGCAATGGTGCAGAAGGAAAAAAAGGGAAATGTGAAACGACTTTTCCGCTTTCGTACAGAGGAGTGGAGCCTCGTCGTGAGGCATGTGATGCACGACGCAATGGAGCCCTCCCTTTCCCATGGATGCACTTTTGTCCCCTCCATCTCTTCAATCCCCAAAGAGGCTGGCGTACGATTTGGCAAGAAAAATTGTTCGGTCTCCTTTCCTGTACAAATTGTGACTAAAGTTGACTATCTGAGGTCTTATTACATGTGGATTTTTTAAATAAAAAATGCAAAGGAGGACAAGAACGCAATCAGCAAATTACGCATTTTATTCAGTCTACAGCACTAACTTCTTTACCCTTCCGATTCACGTTAAGATTTGCCATCTCAAACGAACAAACGACTGTATGTTTCTAGGGTATCATAAATCCATTAGAAAATTCAAATGTAAAGGTATTATGTGAAGGAATTTTAACGAAAAATGAACCAATGGAACCAGCGCGGCTCAGGATGACGGCATGCCTGAGAATTCGCTCACCGAATGACCTGAAATAGTGGTGCCCAATGCACACAAAACGTTGAGGTGGTCTGACCTCCAAAGTGGGTAAACAAGAGCTGATGGTACGAGCTTGACAACCTCACAACTCCGGCAAATAATGCAACTTCCATTCTTGTAAAAATGACATTATCAAATGCCCTTCATCCAATACTGGCACGAAAGATAAAGCAAACTACAAAACAAGTAATTGTTTTAGTTATGCACTATTTAAGTCCTGCTACTAGAACGGATTGTACTTTAGGCCTGGAGAGTTGACACAAGTCCTCCCACCTACGTCTGGAGGCTTGTGAACGACACGATGTGGAGACGTCACCGTTTTGTTAATAAAACAATAACGCAGTCACCACCTTTGTTTATGCTTGAACTTCGAACAGTTTATCACGATCTGACTCATTTCTAAATGATTTGCACAATTAAACGCATCGTCGGTTCAAGCTTCTTCTTCGCACCAAAAGATTAGGTGTTTTATTGCAGCATAAATTCGAGTGGTTCTCCTCTACGCCATTACCGCATCTGTCACAAAAAACCTCGCAACATTAGGCAATTCCAGAGTTTCAAGGGTCACACAAGGGATCCGTCGAGATTTCTTCATGTTCTTTTCGCAGCATTTTACTGCAACGGAAGTGTCCCCGTTTAGTCGAGGTTTATAAGCCAATGCGGGGTTAGTGTCAATGAGGGAACCCGATCGGATTCCAGTCTCTGATCTGAACAAGGTGCTCCTTACACACCTCCATTTGAAGGTGAGAGGTTATGAAAAGCACTGTCTCAGCATTCTCCAAATGCCATCTTTCGCCTGAAAATGGTTCATTTCCTTACAGAACAGCCATATATAGGATGTTGAGGAGAAGACGCTTGCTCATTCACGTCACGATAAGCAGTCTTGCTTGGAGTTGAGTTGCACATAATCTTTGGCGGTTTTGGCCTTTCCAATGATACAACTCCCGTACAGCTATCGATGGGAAGGAAATCCTTGCACAATCCCCTATCAATCTTACACTTTTTTAAATAAGTGTGCAAGTATTTTTGCCCTAAGTCGTCGGGAGGGCGTTGTTCACGCCTCAGCAACTGTTGCCCTCGTACTTATGAAAAACGTACGCAAAATCGGACCAACAGCTAATTTGTTTAAATGTGCGTGTTTGATGGAGATCAAATGCTTAAAAGAAGGAAGGAAGGGAAGAAGAAAGGGAAAGTGAAGATGAGGGCATATGGGACGACGTCGGAGAAATGCCACTGAAAAGGGTAATTGTCAGTGCTACCACTATATGTGTGTGGCAGTGTGCGTGTGTGGGATTTGGCCAAGCAAACAAGAGACATTTTTGACGGCGTTAATACTGATGTGTCTACCTCAGCTTTCTCCAATGGGAAATTTAGTGATAGGACAGACAGGAAGTTAATATTTGTCACTTTAAGGAAGCGCCACATAAGCAGGTGTCATATTCATCACACGCCATGAGCAATTGCAGCCACTGAGAGGAATGTAATCACGTTTGCTATGGAGGAAGAATGACCAGAAATGTTTTAGGAGGATGTGGGCTCACATGAGTTTGCAGTCCGTCCTTTTGAGCTTCGATACCGTTTATGCACTGAATGAGGACAAAGCAGGCATTGTCATATTCCACCTCTGCGGCTACTTCGAGAGCAGCGAGATGTGCAGGGTCGAGGTCAGTGCATGCAACAGCGGCGGTGGCAGAAGGGACCCGGGCGCCCTTGGTGCCTCGCAGATTGGTCTTCTTAAGGTCGGGTCGGAAGAGGGTAGAGCCGAACTGCACCAGGGAGGAGAGGACGGTGGTGCTGCCTTGTGGAACACCATCTGCCTCGCCCTCCGAATCTGACTCGGAGTGACGACCTTAAACAAGTAGACAGGCAACAAATCACGAGAGGACAAACCAAAGAACTTTAGTCAAACGTCAGAAACATCACTAGGCGTTGGAGGGCAGAAAGTGTGCATTTGCTTTTCCTAGGAAGTAAATTTAACCCCACGAAGCACATAATGAATTGTTGAATGAGACACACCCCGATCGTGTTTGAAACCGTCACAGACAGCAATGCAATTGTCAGCCCATTGTGCTTGCGTGTTTGAAACAGCAGTCTCTAAGCTCGTTGGCTAAATTAAGTTGAAATAAGTCTAAATCAAGCATAAATAAACCGATGGCAGTGAATCAGCCAACACTGTAGGAGTGGAGCCTCCATGCAGTTCTGTTAAAGTCGAACCTGTCTTTGAGGTTGGCGGAGGTGAACACCTCCATTGCTCACTCTCCAATCATAAAAGGATGCAACAAATGCTATTTTAGTGTCCATTTCATTTCACAGCAGATGACAAGTGAAGGAAATTAATTTGTTGTAATTGTTAAGTGACAGCTAATTAACCAGTTGGCAGGTGAGCAATGGACAGGTGTGAAATTTTTGGTGTGAAACCTACCAAACACAAAAAAACTCTTTTCCAACCTTTTCCTTGCCTGATTTAGGGTTTCAAACTGTGTTGCTCCTTCTGCGTTACGCACGATTTGCAACGGACAAAAATGGAGACCATGACGGTCACAAGGTGAGGGAAGAAAGACCACCTCCACTCCAAATGATGCCCTAAATGCGGCCGTTGTGACCACCACGAAGAGGATTGGCGTGGCAACAAAGACATTCAGCATAGGCGGTTAGAATAAGTTTATGCAAAGCTCCGTCTAAGGTAAACAACCTCCAACAACCAACATTATTCAAATTAAAGGCAACTTTGGTGAAACAGTCAGCGCACGTGCATTCACCCCATCAGTTTATGAGGAAAAGTAACTTTTTGGGAGATTACTTCATTTTCTGATGAGTCGAAGTGCCGTTTTTCTTTTTCTGGTATTTGAAATGCCTAAGTTAATGACGGAATGGTGAAGTTTGATGCAGATGAGAAAATTAGCCAGCTCTGTGGATGTGCTCTTCCAACCATGTAGATTTCGTGGATTTTGTTGCTTGTCGAGCACCACCACAGGCACTCATGCACTGCAGGTGTTGGCTGAAAATGGATGGTGTTTGATGGTCCGCCTGCCGTCACCGAGTGCTCACCGCCTTCCTCACTGCATGCAGCTGGATTTGCAAAAGCCATCACAACTGTGGCATAAATGAGTCTCACAATACTGCCTTCCATTTCCATTTCGGCTTCGACAGTGAGTTTGGAGTCGGACGACCTTTAAATCGGCAGGAATGAGGTAATGTGTGACAATCATCAACAAATAACAACAGTTGTTCCTTCGATGGAGGTAATTTATGATGAAAAGGTGGGAAAGGAAGGAGTACTTCAAGGAAGTCGATCTTCACCCTCTTTCACCTCCATAACACCCAAATTTGCCCTCTTCATTCGCACACGGTAGAAATAAACAAGTAAATGAATAAGTGGAACCGATCGTGCAAGCAAAAGTAAACAATCATTCCCACAGAAAAGCGCTCTACCTCCACTCTTTGCAAAAAAACTTTACCACATGCTAAACTCTACGATATCTCTTTGTGGATCAGTAATTAAGCTCAAAAAAGGAAAACCTCTGCTTGATGGTTGGGAAGATCAACATGAAAGGGAGGAGAGGTCGTAAAATAGCGTATTACAGTTTTTAGCCAACTCGCTTCCTTTACTATTGTTGAGATTATGGCCAAATACACACAAAAAAGACCGCATTTACCCACAATCCTTCCACAATTCCCTCAGTTTAACGGTAAAAAGTGAATAAAATGCTTCATCGGATGCTCCTGTTTGCTGCCGTTTCGATGCAGTCCCTAGCAGAAGTACAATTCATAACTTATGAAACTATTGAATGTGTTTAGAGTTTACGCCTCCCAGAGTGGCTGGATGGTGATCCCACGTGACGGGAGCTCGCACTTCCATAACTCGGCCGTGGGACGATGGGAGGTGGATCAACTGCAAACGACGCAATTAACCTGGGAAGGCAACTGGTGAGGGGATGTGAATGTCAGCTGGGTTATAGAAAAAAAATTGTTTGTTAGAACAGTGGAAATGTTAAGCCACGTCCAGCTGACATTCGAGAACAGAAGAATTTGGATCTTCCATTTGAAAGCCGAAAGTGAAGAATGTGGACTATCATGTCTCCTAATTTCCGCTACAGACGCTCTCGGCTCCAGGAAGAATTGAGACTTTAAAGGGTCAACAGTTCACCTCTCACACTTACCATCAGCCACATCAGACGTGTCTTTGGAGTAGAGCTGAGCGAATCGAGATACGAATTTTCCAAACGCAGCATCGCCTCTAATGTAGACAAGAAACGATTTTGCCAGACACTTTGTCACATGTGGAAAGTTGAACTGACTAGAGGCGAAATGGAATGACTCCTACCGGTCTTTCGCGTTTGCCGGATTGTCATGATAGCCCTCAAATTGGTACTTCTCCAGGACGACATCAGTCCCGTTTTGAACATGTTCTTGAAGAAGGCGATGATATGGTCGACATGGGATGTAATTCTGAAACTTGGTCGCAACATCTTCGTACTGAAAGGGCGATGAAATGCGATACCTCTCAGTTATAGCACTCTAAAAATATGACCTATGAACACTTCCACTGACTTAAAATTTTGGCTCACTTTTAAAAAAAGAGTGCTTTATGGTTATTTTGATGAAGAAGTTTAGCTACGATCCCCAAAAGCGCTACCAAAGTGTCGATACAGCTGTCCAACTCGTCAAGAGAGCGGCGATCGGAGTGAAAGGCAGCCCCAAAAGAAGAATGACAAACACTAGGTAAACTCTTGCACCGAAAGGAGGCTCCATTGCCTGTCCCTTAGCTGCCAAGACTGGGCGGCAGAAACGCCATTTCTTCTGCCATCGAGGATAAAATGAAGGCATGTATCACGTTTGTACCCGATTTTGGTAGAAAACTGTAACCAAAATCTGTCTTTGCAGGACAGGAGGCAAACAAAGACTTTGTTGTTCTTGGTTGTGTTATATGTCCTCACGGAGGGACCAACAATTTATTCTTACCAGTAAAAATGTGTTTTAAATCAAAAAAAAGATTACGAGAAGTCACATTTGATTGTCAGGAGGTAGTGAGAGTGGGGGCGCTGAATTTGCCTGTGCCAGGTGCTGCCTTGTGGAAAGTCCCTCCACGACGCTAAGCCAAGCAATCGACAATTCGGCCTCTGCAGTGCCACTGTGGGTCTGTGGACGTGCAAACTAACCACACTTCAACATAGAACGTGGAAAGGCGATCGGTGACTTAGTCACAACCAAAAAGCCAAGTTGCGACTCTCGAAGCCGAAAATATGTGCCATTGGAAAGAGGATGGAGATTGGAGTGTGTACAAGTTGACAGTTGGAAGATGATAAATAGCCAAGTTGGCTGTGTTTTCAAGGGAGAAACACATCAGCTTGATATAGGACGAGGTAAGCCAAGTTTAACTTGTTAATGGCTACTACAGTTCTTAGGGCCAAACTAAAATGCAGTTGCTTCCTCCTTCTCCGTCGGATCACTGGCTGCGACCCTTGAAGAGTAATGAAAATAAGAAATTTTGTGTAACATTTGTATTAACAAAGGAACTGATTCCTCCTCATCCCATTTTTGCCATTTTTCTCTCCTAACCATGACAATGGATTCATGGACCGAACAGTGGATCGGAATTTCCTTAATTATTTTGTTGATCATTCAAATCTTCTTGAACTCCGAGAGCATTCGATGTACAACCAAAAGTAGACGTCTCGATTCCATCCCACTGGATGCGTTGCAGAAACAGAGCTGTCCAGGCAATTTGGATTTTGAGGAACCTCAAATGCCTGTGACAGCTTCAGTACCATTGACCGATGCGACCCTGCAACCTGACCTCAGAATACCGTAAACAAGGTCACACAGTGTCCGCATGGCAGATGAGGAGAGCAACTGACGTAGACTGCAGCACTGTCGTTCAGTTCGTTAAGAGCGTGGGATGGGGCAATCGGTCCCAACAACTGCTCTCAACCACTTCCTGACAATTTAATCTAATTATTTAGCTTTAATGTTATGCAAGTGCAATGTCTGCTCCATTAGTAGTCAGCAGTCACTGTTGTGGAGAGACCTGTAACCCAATATCCACGAGATCTTGTAAAGCCTGCAACAGTTGTCCGCCCTCCGTCAAGGCTTCCATGCACAAATTAACCTCCTTCTCTTTTTAAAAATAGTACGCACCCTTTTTTGCATTGGTGTTCTTCCGGAAAAAGAGAAACAAGATCTGCATGTTGTCCAAGCAGTGAGGGCAAATTGGGAGATTTGGAGTATTTTTTGTCACTAAATTGACTCTTTCATGAATAACGAATTTGAGTTTTCATAGAGGCTATAATAAATACCTGTGATAGAGGAGGAGGAGGAGGAGGAGGAGGAGGAGGAGGAGAGTTAAACAAAACCCTCCTGATGGATTAAAAGGAGAGCACTTGTGAAAGGTTAATTAGGCAGGTGGTTTGAGCAACGAAGCCGGAAGTGTTGAAGTTGCTTACGTTGCTCAGCATCTTTGTCCGTGTTACGAAGAGGTGGCTGATGAGTTCGGCCATGGAGTCGCTGACAACTTCGTCACACTTGGTGACTGTTAGTCGTGTGTCGCAGATTATTTCAACCTTTATCCGGCGAAGAGGAGGCCAAGAGAGGAAAGAGAAAAGAGAGGGATCAGGTTTAGTTTCGCCTACTCATTAGCATAAATTTGTCAAGCATCATTCAAGCTTTACACCAAAAGAAGTGCCTGGACTTTTGAATTGCGTGTGTGAGGAACGTCTGACCTCGTGAACTACACAGTCTGTGAATCACACTTCATTAAAGTGAAGTACACCGCAGCAAGATAGGTCGTGGTGATGAGTTTGGAGGAGAGACAGTAAAATCTCACCCAGATCGGGGGAGGCATGGAAAGGCAAGGTGACTTACCCGACTTTTTTCCAGCTCCACAAGTCTAGCGTTTGCCGCATCCACGGATTCTCTGTAGGCGTACATCAATTCCATCTCCTAAAGCGACAATGTTGACCTAAGTTAAGCTGCAACACCTGCTTTAGTGCCTTTGTATGCATTCGTCAAGCATTAAAATCGAAAACATTTGAAGTGTTCATCAAACTCCAAGCTGTGGGACTAGACGATGGAGGGAGGAACCAGGAACGATTTGTGCTGCTAAACCCAAGAAGATGACGCAACATGATCCCCTTCCGCTTTCCTCTGGCGCTTCGCATCTAGTAAAAGGTTGGTCGACAGCAGCTGAGGGTATCTCGACTTGCCGCATCAGAAGAGAAGACAAATTGCACTTTTTTCTGTCACCCCACAAAAAGTCATCTCTTGAGGTGGTATTAATAACATCAAGAAAAATTGGGCTCGCTATCACTGCCATCAAGAGACTGTCAATTCAGTGGTTCTGCGTATCTCATTTGCTATCCGCGTAATTAACTCGTGGTAGCGTATTATTATTAAACGCTGCCACTTATGATTCCAAGCGAGTGGAACACCTCCGTGTATTTCCCATTGTCCAAGGAATTAGGAAAAACTGAAATTGAAAATGTCCTTAACTAGTTTAGACAGCTAAACCTATGACAATGTCCGAATTAAACACTTATTCCAAGGTCAAATTTCCCGTTACTGACAACTAATATTAGATCACTTCGCATAATAGTCATCCCCTTATTGCAGTCTTAAGCATTCTATTCAGAATGAAACGATACTACTGATTGTGTGAAAAGTAGTTTGGAAGTTCAGCTAAAACGCTTGAAATGAGTGTGAAAAGTACAGATTTACAAGTAATTAAAAATCTCTACTGAAAACATTCTAGCGTTTCCTCACAAAGCATTCTTGATTGCTTCTGCTGTATTTACCCATGGGGCAGCCACAATGCAAGTAAGGCGTTTATTTTTAACATTGTTTACTTTAGTAGATGAGTGTTAGGATGAAATTATTTCTGCCTTGCTGAATCCCACCTTGAAACAGTCCTAAATTCATTGTAAGTGATTTTCGGTTGTAAAATTGTTTACATATAATATACTTGCCTATTTAAAGCAAGACAAATAATTTCGATAGCTTGTTGTTGCAGTCCCTGAGTTTTGTCTCTCAGTTATAATGCGAGGGATACTGCTTTGATGCTTGACAATGAATAGGCAGAAATGCACGTTGACTTTCGGAGATCAAAAACCCAGCTTGGCGGAGTCAGATGGTCTTAGCCCAGTATTAGCATTATCTGCTTAAATATTGCTGAAGTTCATAGGGAGGAAGAGAAGACGCAGGCCGGACTCGCTCCCTCCCACATCTGCCATTGCTTGCAGGTAAGACACAAAGATTAGAGGAACCATTTCAGAGGAGAGCATTCAAAGCATTTTAGGGATTTACTCCACCACTAACGCCCATGTCAACTCTCACCACGTCAGGGAGAGATAGAGGTGGGGTTGTTGAAAGGAGATTTTGACACTGCAAGGCAAGAGGTCCTTTAAGGTAAAAGTCCAAGAAAGCGAAGTCCACAGCGTATAATGGCCCAATGGAGTTTGGCTTCAAACAGTTGTACTTCTTTGCTAACAATATAGGGAACCACATTTGCTTAAAATAGGGAGAACTGGCAAATTACGGTAGGTCCTTCCTCTAAAAATAGGCAACTTGTTGGGAATGAACAAAGAATGCAGGCGTTTCTGCAAATGTAGACACTGCCTGCATATTATGAGGATTACAATGCCAAAATGGAAGCCTCATGGGTCAAGAAAATGGAGGCAATAGTGCTTGAAATGCCTCTGGATGACGACCAAACTTGGTTATGGCCCTATGATACATCAAGTTAGGCCGCCACTGAGGGGATTTTATTTTGATTAGCGGAGAGATCGGCTGGAGGTAGCGATGGAGAACAGACCTTGGATTTGGACACACGCCACACTCATATGGCTCTTGAATCACGCCTATGAATGCTATCATTCACTCAGGCCTCCATCTGTCCATTCACTTCTCCTCCTACACAAAACGCATCGTACAGCAGCACCCAAAAAAGAGCCAACAGAACGGTCCTAGACGAATGAAAGTTGCTGAAGTGCTAAAAGCAGAGGATTTTTATCTCCATGATGGGATGCAACGACTCATTCAAGTACTCCCCTTGCCAGATCGGTGATAGTGGACCGCCAGCCTGATCGAGTTGCCAGTGGGTGAAAGTGGCTACCCACTTTTTTGGTGGTCGAACCGCCTCCAACGCAACCGCTGACGAAAAGGTGTGTTCGTTTGCACCTTTTGCGTAACAGCATTCAAACGAAAGGCAACCTTACAGTGAGAGAATTTATCCTTCCCGATTTCGTTTGCACCTCTTTTTAATTTAATGAGGTACGCATTTTGCGTTTAGTTGGCGACGTAAGGCGGTGGGGTTGAGGAAAGTGCGGAGACGTCTGAAACCTGATTGCATTGACGTAATTTCCTTTTTCACAAGTTAGAACCGGCCTCTTGCGGATGGAAGTGGACTGACGGACGCCAACGATAAGGCCACGGCAATGTAGTCACATGGCTTCAAGACACAAAAATTACAATTTTTTAACTATTTTTGAACTTCCTTCTCAAGCGTCTGTATGGAATGTGAATCTAAACACTTGTCTTTCGCACTGAAAAGAGCGGTGCCGTTGATGACCCAAATGTGATAAATCAGGTGACTAGCGATCATTTTAGTTTAGTGACAAAAAAACTAAACTAAAAAGGACCTGTTTCATCACAGGACAGACTCTGTCAGGTTGTTTGTTGATCATAACAAAGCACCATTTTAAATAGCGGTCTATGAAGCGTTATACACTGGGCTTGAGTTGTGGACATCTTAGACAATATGGTGCGAAAGAATTGAAAACTCGTTTCGTATTGAGTGGCAAATCAGACAGGAGAGGAAACAAAATTTGGTCCCCCTGTGTGGGTGAGTGGGTGGGTGCGTGTGTGCAACCACGTTGGATACCAGTAGATTTATGCTGCCGTCTGCCATGGCCAAGAGAAAGCCGCATTCATTGCTTGTGGACGCCCAACGGAAACTGCAATGCCAAATTTCCTCCACGAGGTCCACATCACTAAGAGAAATTTGCGGTGTATTTGGGTCGCTAAAGGATCAAAGTGAACAATTTCATTCTCACAGCCCTTTTCAATGTTGAGTGGAAAAACGTGGTGTGGAAAGCGATAGGAGTCCTCAAGTGGCGATTTCTAAGGCGTCTCTCAGATAACAAACAGCGTCAAACATTTCAACCTTTGCCAGCTTTCAACCACCACGCCAACTGTTCACTTCAAGTATGAATTTTATGACGAATTTATCCACACGAGTTAAATAGCAGGAGCCTAGTAGCCTCCAGGCACGCTTTTATCTAAAACTAGCATCAAGAATGAACTATATCCAGGTTGCTTGCAATTCAACTCGCTTCCATGTGCCGAACAATATCAGTCATACTACGATGCTAACGGCAGTGGACTGAAGGGAACAGTTTGACAACAATTACTCTTTTAAGAAAAAGAAATCCTTTTTAACACACCCCTTCTCCTTGAGAGGAAGATGGAGCGTGAAATTATCCATCAGACGTGGAAAGACGGGACCTGAAAGACTCGGGTAAAAATAGCCTAGGGGAGAGGACTGGACGATTTCTGCGTCCTCGTTTGAACGACAAAAATGGCCAAGTCAGGGGAGCTGTGGTTTTTGCACCGGTTTATGAATGGATGCAGTTGTTCCTTCTCGTAAGTGTGTGTGTGTGTGTGTGTGCGCAAGAGGCATCTCCACGAATCCTGTGCGCCCAGGTGGCGGTAGTCCTGGCGCCCAGGAGGGGCAATGATCACCACCACCCAGTTGACGTAAAAGGCGCGGTTCAGCAAATGTCAAACACCATTTCTATCTCGCTCACCTTAAAATCAATCTGCCGCTCTTCGATTTCCTGTGTGGTTAATCTGTCTTTCCTTCACTCCGCAATGACTTTACAGTTTTGCCGCTTACGAGATATTCTAAACAACTCCTTGAAAGTGAGGGGTCGAAAATCAAAGCTTAAGGAGACCCGTTCGATTTTAACATTTCAAATGCTCCCTTGCATTTGAAACATCGCACTGGAAATAATCGTAAGACTTGGGAAAAAAATCCGAGATTCCGGTACTACAAACTAAATTCGTAGGCAGCTATCAAACTTTACTTTGAGGCAACTGATGGAGGAGAACAGTTTAATTGGAGAAAGAAAAGTAAAATGTCTCGTAAATGCAAGAACAACCCACCTTCTTGTCATTGTCACCTAGTTGTCTCTCCAGCCTTTCCACCTTGGCTTTGTGCTTGACAACGGCATTCATGAGAGCGGGATCGAGAGGGGGAGGAGGAGCGTAGACAGTGGAGATGGGTGCTGAAATGGAGCTGGCTGGGAAGGGGTTGTCAAGGTCACTGTCTGCTGAAACAGGGGGCATGGAGGCAGTAGTATTAACTGCGGAGGCGGCAGCAGGGGACCCCGAAGCAGCGCCGTTAATAGGGGGCAGTGGCATCGGCGAGGAGAGTGGCGCAGCAGTGGCAGCAGCTCTGAGATTGGCCTGAGAGTCGTCTAGTGTAGCCTGTGCGGTGGCCAGATCCTCGCGTAACTTTACACCAGCCTGACAGCATTTGAAGTAGGCTGATTTTGCCTTAAACAACGCGCTCTCTGTGTCCAACATGCGTTTTAAATCCGCTTTCCACTTCGCCTTCAATACCTCTCTCGTTTTTGCGAACTCCGTCCTTTGGCGCTTCAGCACCTGGAAGTTAGGATAAAGCCTCACTAATGCCTGCTTCACTTCACGGATCAGCTCGGCGCAGCATAACACGTAAAGTCGCTGCACTGTGTTAAACAAACTTCCTCATTTAGATGACTTGTAGGAGAGAGATGATTAGTGAAAGCAAGGGACAACAACATTACCTCAATAAGCTCTCGATATCTCTTGGTGTTGTGCAACTCCGTTTCTTTCGCCTGTTCGACAACCTATAGGAGACGGGAGAACAGGAGCGCTTATTTAAGGATAAAAAAGAGCTAACACGTTGTCAAAGGGCATTGTTAAATGCGTAATCCAAAAGCGGCGATGTAGCCTGCTTAAAATATCTCCTGGTCAGACTGTTTGGCAATGTCTTTTGTGCCTGTTGATCAGCGTCCTCCTTCTTTCATGGTAGAATATTATACAAAGTTGATTTAGTTACTTTCTTTTTGCATTTAATGAGAGGCACAACTTCACATAGGAAATGATTTGCACCTCGCGGTAAGGTAGGGCAAAAGTGGAAATGTTGCCAGAGTGAAAACAAAAAATTAAAGAAGGTCGATCGTGCCCCGACGATCAAAGTCAAGCAAAAATTAAAAGGCGCTTCAACATAGCCCGATTTCAACCCTAATCAAGAATGAATTTACTAATTAATTAGAGCTCCAGACTTCATCGCATGCAGAAAACTGTGGACTTTCTGAACAAGAAGAGTTGACTCTAATGACTCAGTTCTCCAGGATGGATACTTTGTGCAGGAGGAGAGCATTCCTTCCCATTTGTCCTCATTTGCCCATTTTTTACGAAATGCGCTTACCGTCGGGGCTTTGACGACACACACACAAATCTTTTGCTCCTCCTCGCCCCTCCACTGCTCGCCTCACTGTAAAAGTGGTTCAAAAATTCCCTTGATTGAAGTGGACGAAAAGTGAGGTGGGAACACCTTCTTGGGACATTCTCTCCAGTGCTATTTGTTGTGTACAGATTTTGTGACTAGTTAGACCGATCTTCGAAGAGATTCGGACTACGTTTCATCATTCAACCTGTCCACTTTCAAAGCAGAAAACACAGAGGCACACGTAGCAAACCATCATCTCCACTGTCAGTGCTTAACAAATTAATGAAAACGAATATACAAGAACAAAGAAGGCATTGCTTTGACATCAAATCTACATGACAGTTGCTTGACGTCACCAACACACTGAAGCAATTATTTTATAGCAGTTTGGAATTTTGGTGGTAGAGTGGCGTGAAAGCCTTTCTTTCGAATCCTGAATGAAGAGAGGATTGAGCGATCGCGGTGCCACAACCACGCGCAAGTCCATTCAATCACTTACCTGAGGTTAATAGCCCTTACAACCCAACCGTCCAGGAGGTGAATGAGGACACACTCAAGAGAACCACTTAATGGATGGGGAATAGTATCATACTCCCATATTTCCAATAGTGCGAGTCCTTTTTCTCACTACCACAAGTTCCAATCTTCGGCCAAAGCTGATCGGTGGGATGTCTCCCCGATGAGGAGAAGTGGGAAGGATTCCCCCTCTTTCGGCATTTCTACCACCGAAATCAAGTAATCTAGGCATTCTTAAGTTGTTTGAACCGAATTGTAGCCCGAAATATTGACAACGACTTGCTTCAAGAGTGTGAAGGAAATGAAAATTGCTTTTACAAAGCCCACCTACAAAGGTGGGAAGCTTTGTCCTATCAAGCAGGTAAATTTACAATCACCCCACTTAGTGTCATAGAGTGGCGCGTTGGGCGTGAAATTAGGCAGGATAAGAACAGAAGTCACACATACCAAACGACTAAACTGGATGAGTTCGTCGGATAGCGGTGCTTCGGGCTGTAAAGAAGCTTGTTAGATGGAGGGAAGCGAATGCCTACCGTTGCACCGACACTGGTCATAAGACCTTGGAACACCTTGGCAGTAGCTCGCATGCAATCGTTCTCTAAAAGGACAAATGGGCCACATTGCCACACTGCTTTGAATGGAGTGGTACCTACTATCAGCTACTTATTTAGGTGATCGCAACCTCTGACACGATGATGCCATGCCTTCGCCCTCTGCTTGCAGTATGGCAAACAGCCATTTTATCTAAGCGAAAGCTATGGTCGGCAGGGAAACAAGCCAAACACTCAGACCTCGCGCCTTGAGCCAATCTTGCACCACTCGTCGCCATTCTGAAGCAGGGTTTGCGCTTAGACGATTCGTCCAAGAACAAGTCTATGGGATTTTGCACACCATTTGGTTCTGCCTTCAATGGGAATGCAGCATGCAACAATTCAGCATTTATACACTGCATTTAGGGGTAAATTTGGAATCTTCTTCATTTTTCAGCTTTAAAACAGGACGTATTGCAGATCCTTATTACTTCCTTAAAACCGATTAAACAAATTGACTTCATTGAGGAGAAATCTCTCGCTGCATGAGTGAAGTCCAATGCTGCTACAACAGCTAGTCTTTCCTTACCGCCATTTCAATCCTCCATAACGAGAACTCGTTCTAACCTCGGTCCGGAGGGACGCAAAGACGTCAGTTTTATACGTCAAGCTCCAGTGGAAACTGGGTTATCATCTATGCCTCTAAGGGATATGTAAACCGTTCCAATATTACCTAATGCATTTCCGTCAGAGAAACATTTAAAAAGTTTAGCTTTATAAGTCTCGGCTGTAGTACGTTCGAGCAAAGAGCATCCAGTGTTCGATTTAAGAAAGGCAAATTCTAAGCGTTTGCAAGGCACCATGACTGTAATATGGGGCTAAACGTAGTCTGGTTCGTTTATTCATACTCATTCTCTCGACACAACAGCGTTCAGATGTATCACTTGTAGTAATGGTTTTACACACAATCCAACTCACCCCTATTTAAACATTCTAGCTCCTAACGCCCTCAAATCGCAAGTAACGTGGTGCAATTTCACAGCTCCACTGCTAACAATCGCCAAAAAAGTAGCATGCTGACAATGACTCACCGAGAATTGCCCGTTTTTCCAAACTTCTTATAGTATCCTTTAGACATTTGCACCAAAGTTTGCTGTAATTTTGAACGAAATCGACAGCGTTCTTTTCCTTCCGTGCAAGAAGTTTATCCTCAGCGGTGATCCCATGACCTTAATAATGAAAAAATTTACACTTAGCAATGTAAATATCAGCCATTTGTTCAATCCCTTAACTCATAGTACTTATTTATTTTACCTTTTCCTTCGCTAAGAATGTACTTAAGCAAAAAAACTACTTAGATCTACAGCTAGAAAAAGCAATAAAATTCTTGAAAATGAGGAGTAGGTGAGAACTCACTCGGCAATGCATTTTCTCCACTCATCAGAAGTTTACATGAAAAGTCTCTCATGCGTAAGCGAGTCAAACCTCACTACTTAAATGGCATGTGAATCTGCAAAACACGTCTTTCAAACCTAGCTTAGGACTGCGTCAGTAATCGTTTGAGATTTTAAGTAAGCATATTCTTGTATTAAACTCGCAGTCTGCAATTTGAAGTTTGAAGAAAGCATGAAGTAATGTGTTCATATTAAATCTTACCATTTTAAAATGTAATAAAGAAGAATCGCTTAGATTTTTTGGGTGAAAGAAACCCTACCACGCTAAAGCTTAATGCTGGCAAGACTACTTTCAACAAAAGTGATGATCGGCAGCAAAATACTGCTGCAAATAGACATTGGGGATGCACATACATGTATTATCTCCAATGAACAAGTGTTAGAAAATCGATTAATTCGTCAATTTTGAGAATCAATACCCTCCAAGCAATAAAATACGTAGAAATAAAAACAAACTAAGAAGTGCATCAAACACTTAAAGCCCTGGGTAAAATTGTCCTTTTAAGCTAAAATAGGCAAGGTTCAATGCTTAAATGATTTTCGGAGAAAAATTAAAAGGGAGGTTTTTTATAAAGAAGGACAATTTATGATTTTTAATAGCAACAAAAATAAAATACCATATTCAATAAGAATGTCGCCGATGTTTCCCTTTACTTTCTTGTCATTTTCGTCTGTTGTAGCCATAGTTCAAGCCCTACTAGCATGAAAAGAATGTAATTCCCTAGGAGTGGCATAGCTGCAATGAGAATAAAGTGGCAGTCGAAAAGTATAAAACTAAAACTAACAAACCTCAACCATATACGATACAATAGCCAAAATGTATTCGCTTCGAGCGGATTAAGAGTAAAAACACCCAACACATTTGCAGTCAGAAGTATGAAGAGACGCTATAAGACATTAGGGAATACAGACACTTTGTACAAATTTAAGACCAATATGCGGTATTTTAAGCAGGGAGGCAGTCAGGGCTCTGCGTGTACCAATAAAAGTCTAGGCGTGAAGTGACACAAAATCACCGATTGAAACATAAGCAAAAACCCCAAATAATATAACAGAACATGCAGTTAGCTTTCATAGACGCGTCTGATATCTAAACACAACCTTGATTATCATTTCGAAAAAGTAAAACAATTTCACTTGCTAATAATGTAAGGTGAAAAGAGGTATGTAAACCATCGGTGATTTACTAGAATTTGAGATAAGTTTAGCAAACTTAGACGAAATTCAAGACGTCTCAAATGGTGATTACGAAAGATAGTCTGGTTGTTTCTGGAATATATTAACTCTTTGATTACCTGCACCATTCAGTGGTCAACTTGTTATTCACTTTGCCCTAGCATGCATAACCAAACCATAGTCTAATATGTCCTCTTTTATGCAGTGTCTCGAGAGGTCCTATAGGGTGGAAGAAGGCCGTAAGTGAGGCTGGATACATGCATTCCGAAGCGAACAGAGCAATTGGAGCTGAGCATGATCCGAAGGTTAGCCCTCGTGCACAAGAGCCAGATAAACCTTAAAGTGACAGTTAAATGCCAGGTATTTACATATTTAGTTCCCCAAGGCTTCCTATAAGGTGGAAGAATGCATTAGCGAGGTTGAATAAATGTATCCCGAAGATGACAGGGCAAATGAGGTCTGAGCATGGCCCGAAGGCCAGCCCACGTGTACAGAGACCAAACAAATTCTAAAGTGACCAGTAAACGTCATATGGTTACATAAACAAAGCGTTACAACATAAACATAGTACTACACTGCCCCTTTCTTCTTTATGCGACGTCCTCAGCGCTCCTCTTTGTAGCTTCCCGCGCCAGCCATAAAAAAATATTCGATGCTACAAGAAGGCACCCACAAGCCATCCGCGCCAGTCGATTAATAGCATGAAACTGAGAAACCGTACTTGGTTTCCTCGGCAGCTTAAAATGGACTCGGATTCGGAGCTGCATATATCTGTTGACCATCAATTGCTTCTAGGACTAGATGGTAGAAATATGGTCTAAAACAGAAATTCTGCAGAGAAAAAAGGATAAGCCACCATTCCGCGTGTAAGGAGATCTGACATGACACTTTTCCAAAGGTTCACGGCGGTGTCACTTCATTTATTAGTTTATCTGCGGAACATGGAATTAAGGTGAAGCCAAATGCAGGTGTTGGTTCCGATCCTTTCGGTGTCTCTTCCACACCGTAGGTACATGCAACAAACGGTATTGCTAAGATAGAAGTCGTTGGAAAATGTCCAGTTCGCTTTCCGCTGCCACCAGTGTAGCGTTCGGGGGCTTCCATAGGGTGGAAAAAAGCAGTAAATGGGGCTATATGCATAAATTCCGAAGAAAATAGAGCAAACGTTCCTGAGCATGGATCAAAGGCCAGCCCACGAGTGCAATGACCAGTCCAATGATAAAGAGATCGCCGTAGATCAGGTAGTCAAACAAACAAAGTATTACATTTCATGCTTAAGAGAACATTTTGTAGAGCCACTTAATGCAGTCTACCTAGCAGGAATAAAAATATCTGACTCGTGTGAGCACCAGTAAGTCTAGCAATCACTTCGGTATTCGTGCTTACAGCAATGCGATGAATGGCATTCAAGCCAAGTAAAAGTCCAACCTCTTCCCATGCGCCAAGAAGGCATGTATTCAGCCCAACCGGACACACTCTACCTAGTAGAAATTCTTGGACACCTAGACTGGTGGAAGCTGGAAGCAAACCTAACTTTCCTCCTATGACTCCTTTCCAACTATCCACCGTTTGCGACACATATCTGCGGTGCGAAGGAAGTGCATGTACTTCGCGTGAACGAATCCATGAAGCATTCACAACACAGGAGTTGAGAATAATGCCCAACCACTGATCCACCTTGCTCTCGTGTTGGAAGTGACACTACTCCGGATCCCCTCCCCTACGGGACGTCGTTTGATGTCGCCTTCGCTGTTAAACATCAGTTTTAGACGCATGTGCCAACGGGTGCATGCTATTCTGGTTCGTGCTGCCAGAGGAAACATAAATCCAGATGCAGTTGAAGCTACTGAGAAGGCCAAGTGCAATCCCTCAAACTTGTGGTAGCTGATGGCTGGAGTGACTAATTACAGTTTCGTACAGAATATGCTGTGATGGCTACAGATGAAGGTAATTGTAGCGTCCCGAGACTTCCTGGCCGACATAAGAATTCAGTAAGTGCAGCTGAATACATGTATTCCGATGACGACTGGGCAAATGAACCTGAGCATGGCTCGAATGCCAGCCCACGTGCACAAGGGCCATACAAATTCTAAAGTGATCGCCAAACTTCATTTGGTCACATAAATAAAGTATTACAGTAATAACGAGGACGTTGATCAAGATAAGAAAGGGATGGTGTAATACTTTGTCTGTGTGGCCACCTGTGTTCGGTGGTTATTTTATTGTTGATCCTACTTTTGTACCTCGTGAAGTGCAAGTGAACACCACAACAACGCTTCCAAAATTTTTGGACTATAATAAATGGGAGGAAATCAAATTCACTTGCCATGTGCTGTAAAATAAGTTGTATGGTCTATGATCTTTGTCTTCCTAAAAGCTTATTTGGCTTTGTGAGGCGGGCTGTTTCAAGTGCGTGTGCTCTTGGACGTCGGCTTGTGATGATAAGAAGTATTTTTATCATAAACAAGGACCGAGAAGTTCTTCTTGAAAAGCATTGGAAGACTATAACTCCACGATCAGTCCTCGATTCGATCTGCGAAGGCCAGTCGCAAGTATGACCCTGATTCAGGAATAAAGAGAGCTCAGATTTTTTGCACGATTATATGTTATTTTTAAATGCAGGAATGTTAACTGACTTGCGCGACTTCATTATGATTTTAGACTTTGGACCCCTTGAAGGTTCCAACTGCAGTAGAGGCTCCAAATAATGTAATATTAATTATTGTGGAAAAAAATAGTCTCTTTTTCATTGCTACATGCAACGAAGAAGGTATTGTGGAAATCAGCCCATTTTTGATCGTCTTTAGCCCCTCCCCTTTTGATTATGGAGTTCCTTAACCAGGTTGTACTGATTTTTGAGGATTACTTCGGAAGCGTTGGAGAGTCAACTGTTGTCGACAATATTGTTTGCGCATCGGAGGTGAGGGTCTCAGTGCATTTAAAGCTCTTTCGCAGTAATTGTATGCATAGCTATGCGTTTTTAGCTTTTGGACGAGATGCTTGATAATGGATTTCCCTTAACAACTGAGCCAAATATTCTCCGAGAGCTTATTAAGCCACCCAAACTTTTAAGATCAATTGCTGAAGTTGTGACAGGTCGACCTGTCGGTGGGGTCACATCCACTCTGCCCATCAATCAGTTGACCAATTTACGATGGCGTCGCACTGGTGTCAAGTACACAAATAACGAAGCTTTTTTCGACATTACCGAGAGTGTCAACGCCATCATCGATCGGTCGGGAAATATTCTTCTCGCTGATGTTGAAGGGGCGGTGAGTTTTAATCACTTAGATTAGTTTCCTCCGTATCTTCCGAAGCGTTTACACTCATGGATCTTGCTGCATTCAATTATTCTCACAATCACAGCAGTGCATTCGTGGTCATCTCTTTTCTCCACAGATTGACTGCACAATACATCTCTCGGGAACGCCTGATCTGACCCTTATTTTCAATAACCCTCGAATATTAGATGATGTCGGTCTTCACCCTTGCGTCCGGTACATTCGATGGGACAAGCAAAGGATACTTTCATTCATTCCACCAGATGGAAAATTTCGATTGTTCACTTACTTTGTTCCAAATCTTAGGTAATTTAATACGGCTTATTTGTGATCATTTCTACACAATATTCTACTAACAAACTTCAGTTAACTTCCAAAAAATCCACACTCATGAGAACATAGCCGAATATACAGACCTCACTGGTTGTTGGCAATCGAATTTTCTTTATATTGGGTCGCTTTTAGATCAATTTGAAGTTATGCATCATGTTGCGATTCGTTACAAACCTTTGCCACCGTAACATCCATACACTTCATTGAGGATCAATTACACTGCTTCTTTGCATGCAATTCCTATCAATTTTTTCGCTATGCTTGATGATTGTTAAAATTTTTGTGATACCCATCACGGGCTTGTGGTACCAAAACCGCTCAGATTACTTATTATCCGTTCAAACTGTTGAATTTCACTAAATCGTTTCTATTCGAGCACTAGAGGAGATAAAACCTCTCCGTTCCTTATCTCAGTTCCATATCTCTTCCAATCGCACTGAGGCACAACATTTCTCTCAAGGCTGCTGGCAGCCGATTTGAGCTATCCGTGTCTCCAAAGTCGACGGCTGGGCGACCGGTAAGCTGATGACTGATGACCGCCTTTTTCTTGCTGTGTCCTTAGAATAGTCAAGTGAAGCAACTTGCCCAGCTAACTGGAGCTGTATCCTACCCAAGTAAACGACGTCCTCTATGCATGTTTTGAAAAGATTTTATTGATCCTTTACAATAAGTTTGTTTTCTATGTTGGGTTGCTTTCGCTTTTTAACAAAATTAGGATCAGTGTTTTATCGGTTAAATAACTAGCCCATTACTATTCTGGATCACTTGCGCATTTACTAAGTAACACTGTAGCCGATCGAACTGACTGTATCCTGACCACTTGGAGAGTACCTTTTGAATACTTGTTTTCAGCATCACTTTTTAATTCGATAACAGCAGGAGTGCCAATAACACTACCATCTTGAACTTGTCTTCAAACTAATCGTGATGAGCAATCCAATTCGGCTTTAGTCTCAATCCACATGATCGACAATGCGTATTCCCTATATCTTTGATTTCAATTGTTAATGGTTTGCCGAAATCGGCTGTGGTACGTGTTTAGTCTCAGCAGTCGTATCGAGTGGCACAAAGTCAAAACCTACGTCTGTATTTCCACCCTTTCCTTCCCCATATAACAACGAGTACTTATTCATTGTGCAGCTTCTGCAGACGAATCGTAAACTGAAGCACCAAACCATATTCTCCTCATAATTCATTTTCCTATGCTGCTTTCTAGATATGATCGTTATCTAGCTCCTGTGCTTGGTCTAGAAAAGTCTAACTGGACAGACACATTTACTATTCTCACGATTAACGTGTGCCTTTGTTTGGTAAAGCTGGAGAAGGTGAAGGTTAATGTGGCGATGCCGTCGGAGGTTAGCAGTGTCAATGTGACTCCTTCCCTTGGGAAGTCCAGTTTCGATACGGTGACTAAAGTGCTCACCTGGGACTTGGGCCACCTGGAGACTCAAACATACCCCTCCATTAAGGGCTCGGTGAGTCTCTCGTCTTCGTTAGCATAGAGCATTGCTGCAACTGTAGGATTGAATTATCTACTTTTTTGCAGGTAACGCTGCACAGTGGGTGCACACAAGCCTCTACAGCGCCCATCGTTAATCTGCAGTTCGAGTTTCCTCAATGTCTGGTGTCTGGTCTCCGTGTTTCCAGACTGGAGATGCACACCGAAGTTAGGGAGTTCTTCACCTATTGGCTCTTTGCCTTGGGTTGTGATTGTCACTTTTCGATTGTTTTCTCATGTTCTAGAGCTACAAACCCTACAAGGGCGTGAGGTATGTTACTGTTGCAGGAAACTTCGAAGTCAGAGTCTAGAAATCGAGAAGAAGAACTTGTGATACCTTATCCAACCCTTGTGATGACCCTTTCTTCTCCATTCCACATTCTCTCTCAAGTGATAATGCTAGTACTTTTGAAAGTAACCTTTTTCAGTGCTAGGCACATTATGATTGTCATTGGCCATACAGAGCAGGAAGTAAACATTAAAGGGATAGCAAATAAGCATTACAAATACAAGAGTGAAATACGTGTGTTTATGTGTGAAAGACAGGAAACTCAGGAGCATGGAGCCTAGGGGCCCCCGTCTTGGCACATCTTTTGTACATAGCTAAGTTGCTTTTTCCGTCTCGACCCTAACTCGAGATCACTCGTGGGTACTGGGGTAGGATCGTAGGGACACCAAACTGGTCCCATGCCCGGCGGTTTCTGGACAACACCCGTGTTGTTAGCCTTCGCCAGCAACTCAGGGTCTACTGGACGCATGGGTCTACAGCAAGTGACAGTTAGGTGGGTACATGAGCGTTGTTTAAAAATGAAAATCTATCCTATTAACTGACGCAAGAAATGATTGTAGACTTAAGACTTCTGTTGGGGTATTTGGGGAGATGGCAGGAGAAGCGAACTTAAGGGTGGACTAAAGTTAGCTACGTGAGGTAGTCAATCTAATTTACCGGTTGGGCTCACCACAGAGGTCGGATGGCCAGTCAGAAGTGAGGCCGTCTCTACGAATGCCCGTGGTTTCACATACCCACTCAGCGAGCTCGGCAGTGTTGCACACAGGTGGGTCGAGCATGAATGGCACCGAGGATAGGGTGAATGCGCTAGTGTCATCAAAGTCCATAATTGGCTGATACGCTGTGGAGAGAGCATGATTGAAGGCGAACAGACGCTTGCGCTCCAGGTAGTTACTGCTCAGTGGGGCCCGTCGCATGAAGGAGTATCCCGTTTCCTTAGCCACAGTCGCATTCACCGCCGCGTTCGCAATACGCATCAATTTTTTGCCTTTAGGAATGAGCAACACTAGCAATCATAACTTATTCCACCGAACCGAGAAGGGCTGAATGCCTGTTGTGAAGCATAACTCTCAATGTCCGTTGACAGACGGTCATTTAGAAAAAAATTCAAATGACTAAGAGAACCAATAAGAACCTCAATTGTGCCGAGCTACTTAATGGTTTGTTACCAAAAAAAATTATCCTCAGCCAAAGCACTTGATAACTTGTACGCAAGTATAGTGCGTCAAAGTATGTCTGTCGTGCAAAAGTGGGCTTATGAACAAAGAGGGATACGCACCAGCCATTCGTGAAAGAGCATGGTGCCCGGTTACAGGAAGGTGGTAGTCCTCCTCTTGAGAGAGGCTGTCCAGAGTGGCCGGTATGAGACCATCGGCAAATGGAGAGGCAAACTCCGTCTGCATTGAGGAGTGATTGAAGTGACAGGAGTCTAGTGAAGTCGAGTACAAGTGTATACTCCCACCTTCTGTACCAAAGAGAAGACACTGAGCGCTAAAACAAATGGAAGGCGAAAAAGGCAGTTAGACATTAACTAATCAGATAATTGGAGGGGTTAATGGTGGAAGAAGATCCACTTAGAGGAGACGCAGAAGGAAACGACTCGATCGTAGCAGTCGAGCATGATGTTGCCCATACTCTCTGGGTCCAGATTGGGTGCCTCAAATTCAAGAGGCTGAAAGGCTCCTGACTGGGAGGCAACCATGATTCTTTGCATGGGTCCAACTGTCGCCAAGAAACTGGGATCCACTACGGTCGATAGTGGCGCTTGATAGCGCCCAAACCGCAAGTCATACACCTTCACATAAAACGCACAGAAAAATAAAGCTCCTGAAGTATGTATTTGGGGTGAGTGCTTTATGGAAAAACAAATCCTTTAAAATACAGTTCATGATTTGGTTGATTAACCCGGTGCATATTCCTACATTCCTTGTAACGGAGATGGTGTAGGGAAAAGGATCCGTTTTGGTGGGGAGAAAGAGGCTCACATTAACTAGCCGATCAATACGAAGGGACCCATTAAGCTTGCGTGACCAGCCGCAGGTAACGAGGGTGAAGCCATCGAAGAGAATTGACATATCTGATATCTCGCCCGAATGTGCCTCAAAGGAGCGCACCACGCCCTCAACCGCGCGCGGATCAATTATCTTCACCTGTGAACAATGCCAATTTATCTCAGCTTTTCAGCGTTAGAAAAGGCATAAAATTTGGGATTTATTTTACCTCTACATTTACATCAAGAGACATTTCCAAAAGGGTTTCATCCAAAGACTCCTTAAACGTACTCAAGTGAAGTTTCAGTAGAAACATACGGAAAGTGCTCATTTAAAATCGATCTAAGACTCAAATGAAATGCACCCTCAAGGTACCAAAGTGAAAAACATGTGGCCAAGAGTAGGGCTGTTTTCAAGAAGGCAGGAAAAACCAGAGCGTTAGATCGTGGAACAAAACTCATGGAACCACATTTTAGAACACATAAAGCCCATGAGCTATTAAATCCATGATATCAGTGTCGACCAGGTTAATATTGTGTAACCACAATTTCGCTCAGGTACAGAAATATTGGTAGACCATTTGGTTGAGTAGCCTACAGTACCTCTTATCGTGTCTACGAACCATAGGAAAATTGGTAGATGTATACGCACCTGACCGGTAGTATTGGCAGCACAGAGACCAAAAGCAAAGGGTTTTAGGCTGACGGCTCCTTCGTCTCCCACGTGGATAGTGCGGATGAGAGAACCCCAATTAGCGCCGCTCACGGCGTCCAGCTCGAACACCTCTGGCTGTAGACCCCCACAGAAGAAGCGATCAAAATCAGCCGAGTCGTTGGGCGAGGTAGCACAGGGCGTGCCCCTACACGCCGTCATACACTCCAGCGCCTGCATCTTCTCTGTTCTGTGAGGTTGTAACATTAAAAAACGTAGGCTTCTGTCAAACACGAAATGAGGTGTTAGGTAAGTGCAATGCTCTGAAGTAACTCGGCAAGTATTAGTAATCAGAAAACAATTGAGGCAGTTTAGTCTACCGAAACCAAAGTATCATTAAAGTAAAGGCAAACAACGATTTTAAATTGCTAATCTTATCTGCAAACAAGTAGCACAAGCGCGACAGTTTAAGGGAGTAAGATTTAGGCGCAAAAGGCCTACGTAGAATAACCGATAGGTCGGCAAAACTTGGAATAGGCAAAGATGGCATTTCTTGCCAGCATGTAGACTATTCGTTCAGTGTATCGTGGTGAGGGGAAGACGGATCTGAGCTCACACTCCTGCGGAGAGCCATCAGTCACTGTTGAGCCCACTGGAATTACCGGTGCTGTAGTGTACTGCTCCAGTGTGCCACCGTAGAAGCTTGTCAACTGACCCTAAACACATATTAAGGGGCCATCGCATGACCAAACAGTTACTCATACCCCTGAGGTTGTAACCACTGTGGAAAAAGTACTTACAGTTGCAGTGACACACCACACGAGCTCCTCGCACGCATCAAAGGCGATGTCGACAATGCGGTTAATCGGGAAAACGCCATTCATTGGGTGACTTGAAATCATCCAGTAGCCACCAGTGTTGTAGAACTGACCTCCATCATTCACCACGTCATCGGGTACCATTTCTTTGCCCAAAACAAGTGGTTTCTTACGAATGATAGGGCAATAGTCTTAAAGAGACAAACGAAAAGTAGAGACCATTGCAACACGAATTACCAGCGATTCGCATTCACGGTAGTGATATCGTACAGATGTGAAATCGCGTCACAATCAACAAGTCATGGGGTGGTCTTGAAGTCCAGTCCAAGACCTTTTTAATTTACAGCAGATGTAACTCAATAGACTATTATCTGAGGAAGAAGAAAGTCCACGAGGAACAGAACAGTCGAGTTAGCTTCAAAGCCCTAATTCATCCATTTGATTCGAAATTAAACGATAGAGATGCGGATCAAGGGCTGCTTATGACTATCACAGACTCCTCATCTACAATATGCATTTCATTAAGTCATAAGTAGGTGTGTAGAGAAAGAGCAGTGCGAAAGGAGCCTACAACGTGCACGCAAGAGGATAACGTACAGTACCTAGCAAACAACGTGCAAACAGAAGAAATGGTGTTTGTGGAAAATTTTATTCAAATTCGTCAAAAGTCAAGTTTTGAATCACCAGCACCACCTCCATTAGCACCTGCAGTGCGATGCGGGTGAGAGGTAGCGGTGCTGGAACGGCTGGCGGTCTCCGAAATGCAAGGTGGAAGATTCAGATACTAAAATGGTAACGGTTTCAAAGTTATTCTTGGTGAACTTACAACTAGAAGCAGTTGTTAAAAAAGCATCCCATTTCTGCAAATTATAAGATGTAAGAAAGCGGATATTTGAATCTACTAAAGCTTCATGTCATTAATTTGGATGGACATTGCTAACACATTAAATTCGCATTTTAACAAGGACATTTCCTCCTAATAAATGACATAGCAGTAGGTCTTGGATATGCGACAGCAAAATGTACAAACGCAAAGACCAGTTTTTCAAAAAAAGGGGAGGCAGAACACAAACCTTTAGGATGAACTGTTTTCGCTTGACTTTGAAAGCCCATTCTAGTGTGAGAGGACGCGTAATCGGTTCCAAATTCAGTCTGGAAACTGAGGGAAGCTTGAGAACTTCCAAGAGTCCATTATACTCTTCATAGACGGGGTTGGCAGTCACTTTACCGCTAGCCTCTAGACCGTCAAATCCGGTCACTTCGAAAGCGTAATCGGTGTAGCTCATCCAGCTTGATGCAGCACCTGATTCCTGAAAGGAGCATAGAAAGGAGTGCGATGACGACCAGAAACCCCATGAAAAAGTGCTATCGACCATCAAAGAAATTCCCAGTTAAAAACTAGCCACTCAACATCGAAAAGAAAGGTTTTTCAAACTACCAATAACATCTAGTCGGATTCCAAAATTATTACAAGAATTAAAAATTCAGTGAGATGTTAAAGGTTCATTCGTCATCGACACCCAAGAATGAGTTACTCACCTGAAGTGCCAGCTTTGAGACAGAGATGTAAACAACGTGGAAGGAGTAACGAAGGAGGAGGCGCAGACGCACAATGAAATTGGCAAGACATGCCTGGAGGTTTCGAGGTCGTCGACCCCACAGTGGAGATGCAATTGAATCCATGACTGAAAACAACACACTACTTATTCAAATCACTAACCGACTGCTAATTAACGATTATCTTCAATGACACATCCAATTAATAAGTTTTGAAAAAGAGTATCATTGACAGGGTGATAAGTAGAATGGTGGTAATAAGCACAGAACATACGAACTGGTTCAGATGAAATGAAGATGCACAGCAGACTAATGATAACTCGATCACACGAAGGAAAAACTCCAGGACAACATTTGAAACAAAACTTGCCTATTCTACACACGGCAGACTTTTCACGACGAACGACTTCCTCAATGTGTTCTAAAACCTTGGAAAGATTTTCTTCCAGGCTGAAAAGGAAGACGCATAAGTACAACAAAAACTTCACCTGCAAAATGGATTGATTTTAAGTTCACACGAAGCTAAGGTGGGGACAGAGGCGAACTCTGCCAGGTCCAAATTACTGGTCATGTCGAATTGATTGGAAAGCGACTTCTTAGTTACTCCAAGAGGAGCCGCCTAGAGTGATAATTATGATAAAATATACGCGCCTTACATTCGAGATGGAAAGATTTTGATATCGCCAAGCAATTACCAATTGATCGGCGGAAGAGGGTTCAATACCAGCGTGGGAAATGCCTGGAACATCCTGTTACACGAAACAGTCACAAATGGAGCAAAGTAGCTACCATGAGAAAAGCCTGAATTCGGTCCAACGATGATATGAAGCAAACATGATGGTGATATACCAAGCCCTGTGTCACAAAAAGCTTCTGAAAGTATCGAATGTATGTACGATGTACATCCTCAACTGAGAATTACGTTGATGAATAAACTTTACTAAATACAGCGATTCCACCTAATATCAGTCCTCCACCTTTAATGTGGTTCAAGGATTAAATAAAATTTACCAATCAGTTCATCAAACTCCGAAAGACCAGACCCAGTAACAAAACAGTCCTGGTTCAATAGTTTCTTCAGGCCCGATATGTGCCTGGGCGGCGCCTTCGAAAGTCTTCGTTCCTCACACTTTTTAAAAGCACTCATAATATGACTAAAATACCAGGATATTACAGAAAGAGTGACAATCTCAGAAGCAAAAGTCCAAATATTAATGTATTTCAGACATCTCACTTTACGTGTTAATTGAAATTTTTCAACCTTAACAACTAAGAGCCAACTCATAAGTGAATATTTAACGTAGGACTTTTAGACAGTAACAATCAAAAAGCACAACTTGCACAGCCAGTGGTACCAAAATAAAGCACATAAAAATTAGGATAATGATAGACTATGCGACGTTTTTGAAATTGCAATCAGAAGCGCGGAAGACATTACAAAGTGCAAGAAAGAGAAATCCTTGGATAAAAAAAGGAGAGACGACTCTGAAAGACTACAGATACCAAGATATGGAACACAAGCATCTAACGAATCAGTTGATCCGCCAATGCGGATGAAAAGATAAAACAGATTAGTATATAACAAAGAAATACATTAGATAATCATTAAAGAAGATCAGAAATGATCCCAGAGAAATAAAACTCAAAGTTGTGAAGTATTTAAATGTCGGAAATAAGAACAAGGACCCTTCTACTTTAAGTGTAAAATTTGCAATAAAAATACATTTACAACTAGCTGCAAAACGCGCCAATGATTCTTTAATTTTTTCTATTTGAACATTTACTGGTGCAAACTCAGTCATTAAAAAGTCGAGGCTATTGTTATGGATAAAGAGTCAAAGTGTGGGTAGGAAATGAATTAAGTTGGGACTAATACACATATTTTAATGCAAAGGAGAAGAAAATCAGACCTCGGACTGACTCAAAAGCCAGATAATGAATATAATAACAGAACGGACACCAAGGTGACCACCGGACACACAAATTATTACCCCATACCTCCCTTCTTTTGATCAACCTCCTCGTTATTATATTCTGTACGATACTGTAGTTAGCCACGCCAGCCATCAGCTACCACAAGTTTAAGGGATTGCACTTGGCCTTCTCAGCAGCTTCAACTGCATCTGGATTTATGCTCCCTCTGGCAACACAAACCAGAATAGCATGCATCCGTTGGCACGAGTCTAAACTGATGTTTAACAGCGAAGGCGACATCAAACGACGTCCCATAGGGGAGGGGATCCGGAGTAGTGTCACTTCCAACATCTAAACACAGTTGCAACAAGGAGCTCTAAAATGATTGTTAGTAGCTTGTCTGTGGAACACGAGAGCAAGGTGGATCAGTGGTTGAGCATTATTCTCAACTCCTTTGTTGTGAATGCTCCATGGATTCGTTCACGCGAAGTACATGCACTTCCTTCGCACCGCAGATATGTGTCGCAAACGGTGGATAGTTGGAAAGGAGTCAGAGGAGGAAATTTAGGTTTGCTTTCAGCTGCCACCAGTCTAGCGTCTCAAGTCTTCTTACTAAATAGAAGGGAAATAGATTGGCCTATGGCTTGGTTTGAAGGCCAGCCTACGCGTTCAAGTCAAGCACGAATACCGAAGTGATCGCTAGACATACAGATGGTCACATAAACAAAGTACTACCATTACAACATGTTTTCCCTTAATTACAGGGTCCAGTGAGTGGTTATGTATGCTATCACGTTTGGATTGTAAGTCAAAAATTCAAACGAACAAAAACTTACTAACCTGGTGTAGGTTTGGCTCACTTAAATATTTGAGGTATTGTATTTTCCGAGATTGCTGACTTTAAAAGAGAAGTTGTTTGTGGGGAGAAAACATCCATTTTTAATAGAGTCGGTATAGCCGCAAGACTTACCACTTGTTATTAGTAGGCATAAGGCTTATCTGTGTGCTTTCATTCACACAGAAAGGGAAGAAGTAGGAAGTCTTATAGACCAGACCACTCGACGGAAGCAAGATGTCCGTCCGAAGAAACACCACTTCTATAGCTCTAAATTCGGCTTACATGCAGCCCTTATTTGTAAGAGAACTAGCATTCCATCCTTTACAGTTGATGCTCATTTCAAGCAATTGCTGCAAATGTTTTAACTTAATGGTTTGCATCATTCATTATTATTGTTGAACCAAACATGTAAAAGTTTTTGATGCATATATCAGGTTTTACCGGAGTCTTCGCCCGTTCTTTCGGCGTCAGGATAAGTTAAGTTAAACATCTGTACTGCGTTTCTTCATATGAAAAGTGCAGAGCAACTTTTCGACTGTTGACATAAAAAGCCGAACGATCCTGAACGTAGGCTGATTCGTGGCACTAGTAGACTGTCATGAGGATAAAAGAAGGAAGGATCCAATGAAGGCGTACCTAAGTGAAGCCTACACCAAACTCAAGAGTAAATATAAAATGCAGTAACTCGGGATTTAGTTGAAAGCCTGGTGTTAGCGACTCAGGACTACTGGATTGAGGAGTGACGCGCTAGTTGCAGGATGATGCCGCACGCTGGTCTTACTGGCAACAATCATGACACAGTTCAATTATGAGTGACCTCTAACGGCCCTTTATTCTTACTCCAGGGATTCGTGGATGGAATAAGCATGCTAATTCAATCGACAGAGAGTGATTAGGATCACCTTTATTTCTGCCAAAACTGTAGTGCTTCAATCCCGCCATTACTGAAGATGTATACTACTTTGTATTGCATTTCCTGCAGCATATATTTAGGCGATTGCGCTCATGGCCCAAACGCTTGTCTAAACTTATCAAAGTACAACAGAAATGTGGTAGGCTTTTCCAGTCCTTTTTTCACCTCCATGTGACAACAAGATCAGATGGACAACGTCTTGATATGTTGATCAGTAATGAGTAAGAGGATGCGTAAGTCTTATAACTTAGGTGTAGTCAGGACGCCTCTTCTCCTCTGATCACGCTTGCATCCTTACCACCACGAGGATCGTATTTAGTGATCGCACCCCCCAAAAGGTACATTAGAGCGAGTTCTTATTACAGCAATATCTAGGTTTCGAAATTTAGCTTTTTTGAGCTTTTAAGTAGCGCGAGAAGCGATGCATTACACCAGCTGTACCCTTATCACCTACAGCAATTCCCACACTTATAGATGTTGAAAGTGAAGCACTTGAGGCAGCGAGTGTCAATGCAAATTTCACAAGTGAGTGCCTAAGGGATTTATCAAGAGCAACTGACAAGCAATCTTCTTAAGAATTCGCATTCTAGTGGATGTTACTGCAACAACAGCAACAACATCACCTGCCTGCAGCCCACTCGCATTTGCAACGTCTGTAAACAAACGTCCTTTGTGCAACTCTGTGCTTTGTCTTTGCATTTGCGGCTATTTTAACGGACAGACCGGCCTTGTGTGCCTGCAGGATTCACGGAAGAAGATAAGAATCGAGTTGCCTCATTTCCTATTACTGATTTTTTGCTTACCCCCATAGTGAAAGTGAGATGTCAAAATCTCGTTAACTCAAACCAACCAAGGCTTTGAATTAGTGCAAGCGGTCAAGTTCGTGCCATTCCGAGTGACGTGTAAATTTTATCTAACGCTTAAAAAGTTCTTCACATCTCTCTGCTTCATGAAGCGAGACTAACCGAGCACTCATAGGTATTTCAAGGCATCTGTTTCCCACTTTAGTCAATTCGAGTCTACCATTGCATTGTGATATGGCAACGCACCTTTCACAATGTCAATGTGGAAGCCGGACCTTGAGTGCCTTGAGTGACTGTTTCCTTCTCGTCTCAGCGTAATCGGTGCTGTAAGGGTAAGCGTTACCAAAAGTTCTCTGCAATTCTAACAGAATAGGGAATTGTGTCCTCTTTGAAATTTGCAGCAAAGGGTGGGAGGAGAAATGCGAAGCTTACTGTAGTAGTGATAGTTTAAAATTGGATCCAAAAGCAGAGTGGCGCGACAAATGGCACAGTTTAACATACTTCCTTGAGAAATATGTTAAATTCTATTCCTCCTCCTCACTTTATTTCTACTTCAAAGAAACTCATCCATGTATTTTAATGTGATAGAGGAGTTATTTAGTGACACCATCGCACTTCCTCTGGATTTGGAGTTTCATCCCTCTTAGGAATGGCGGTAAAGAACGGAGCATACATCAAAGTCAGGTACCAAGGAATATGCTTCAACACCAGTTTTGAGAGCAGTAAAGTTTACTCTCTCTTCAATGCCGCCCAGTTCTATCTCTCTGGGTTCTGTCGAACCATTATGAATTGATGAAATTACAGTATACAGAATTTTCCAGATGAACCACGATTCATACCATTTCAGTTAGCAAAATTTTCGTAATTCAATTAAAGTTTTTTTTTTAAGGATTGTTTTACTTAAGCGTCACCAACGTGGTGTTCTTAGATTTCTTCCGAAATCAAAGAAAGGATCAGACGTGCACCTTCAAAGACATTCCTCAAGCTCTGCGTTAATGAACGCGACCAAGTTAGTGGCACAAAACGGCTCCACATAAAGTTTCAGAACCTGTAATCTTGTCAGACCATTCCCAATTTGACCACAAGTGGTGGTCCGAAAAACAAAAGCCGTCTTATGTGTTGCTGTGGTTAGTTAGCCAGAGGTATGTGGTTTCTGTTAGTGTATTTCTGTTAAAACTGCATTGACGAAAGGTTACAGATTCTACGTTTGCCCCTTTAAGTTCTGACTACAGCTTTCCTGGCCTGTAAGAAGGACACATTTTTCACCACTGAGGAGGTGCAGAAGCTGTCAAGACTTAAGAGGAATGTGTGTTTATTCTATCTTCAGAAGTTAAAGGCATCCCAGACGTGACGTGGTGGCTACAATGGAGCACAAAACTGTCATTATTGAGGAAATCACAAGAACCGATTCGAGACAGTCTCAGTATTGCGGCCGTGTACTGTTTGATTAGCCTCTTTTGAGTTCAATAGCTGGGACCACAAAGCCGAAGAATTTCTAAATCAGCACAGAATTCTAGCAAGCATTCTATCAAAAAAAAATGTTAGTCTTTGCTAGTGTATTGCTCAGCGAAGAGAGAAAATTAAGCCATAAATTGGAAAATTTATGTCTACGCTACTAGAGTCCAGAAGTCTAGATGCTTCTTTTATTCCATTGTTGTATAACCAGTCCGCAGATTGCCTTTGACAAGAACATCAAAATATCAACGGCATGTAATACTGTGTACAACTAGTCTACACTTAAGCAACACCTTACAGGGAGCTTTAGATTGACAGGCAACAGATCATTTGAGGAAGCCAACAAGTGCCTCAAAATAAATAGTGTCATGCCAATCGTAATGGGTAGACTTATACATCTCGTTAAAGTTAATGAACGTCACCGATGTGGCCCTTTCAAACAGAAATGCATGTATTGACTGTAAATTAATTTCAGTTTAAACGATGGGTGGATGGTCTTAATTGCTTAAAAAGTCGAGGTCGCAAAGTCGCCTCCTGTCTCGGCCTCAAGGTGAATGTTTACTTTGGCAACTGGCGGTGCTGGATTGGTCTGCGAGCGCGCGTAATCGATTTGTCGGCCGCACCGCGGCTGGCGGGCGCGCGCACGCCGTGGTGCGGGCATGCGAGACTGACAATACGGGCCAAGCTGAGAAATGTGTAAAGAAGGGGCAAAATATATGTTTAAAAGCGAAATACTTGCTACAGGGTCCCCTCCTTGCATAAACGATTTAGGCGCAGCTGTTATGACAGCAGAATTAGTAGGTCAATGCAATGGAATGCGGAGGGAAGAGGGATGATTACATGAAGGAAAATGGCCTACCCTCCTACGCATGGGTGCAAATTAAACCACAAAAACTTGCTTAATTTTGTTAATAAAATAGGATTAATTTTGTTGACTAAAATCCACTCCTAAAACATGTATAACGTTCTAAAAAATGGTGTTATTTTGGCAAAAGTGATCTGATATGGTGTGATGAATTATCATTCATACCAGGCTGAATAATAATACTTTGAAAAAGGCGTCAGATTTGGAAATGAACACTTTGATTTCCGAATTGTATTCTCAACATAAGCCTAGGTAACAGGGCGGCTTTTGTAGCCGATTAAAACTGTTTGGGCTCCGTAGCAATGCAATTAGGTTTCGGAGTGAATTTATCTGAGTCTCACTTGATGGAGGAAATTAACATGATCCTAACGGACCACTCATTCTTCCGAATTAAGCCTCCCAACTTCGACTTTTTACATGATACAGCTTATCTGGTTCCCAGAAGTATGGTTAGGAATGGGTCGGATAAGAAGAAATATTTTGTTGATTTTTTTGCCTACCAACATACAAATGCACCGCTTCTTTCACCCCTAACACGCATTATTCTTTCATGCTCCCACTACCCAGCAGTAATTACAGTGAGAAAAGCAAATGATAGAAACGACCTTGGCCCTAAAATCATCGTCAGTTTACTACGATGGAGGATAGCATAGTCGCGCCACGCACAAATACCATGTGAGGCACATTTGAAGAAGTTACTATCGACTTCGTTCGGTAATATTTTTGATTGGTTGATGGCACTTCCGCTTCCAGCAATACCTCCATAAAGATTCGCCCTTGGCCTCTTGTTGTTCAAGAAAATTGTTGGGGTACATTTGGCACCCGTACAATGCAATCATTTGTTGAAACTAACACACATAAAAGGTGGGATGATAAATCGGAAGCACTTCGACCTTTTCAGAATTCTGGCATTGCTTGATTATGATAGGCTGGAACGTTAGTCAGCATTACAGCAGCTGTGGGAAGAATAGGGAAGAATTGACATTTTTGTTTATTTAGTTATTCATTTTGAGCTCAACGAAGTGGAAAATCATCCATAATTACAGTGCCATCAAACAAAGCATTTGAAAGAAGAGTCTCCATTTCTTAGGTTGCATAATAGACCCTTAAGACTTTAAAAGCTCGCACAAGAATTACAAGCGCCGCAAGGGGCTCAACTTGCATTTTAAACTGTTTTTAGGATTGAGGTTGTTGGTGCTCACGTCATGGCTTAAAACAAAATGCATGCACAAACTACACCGCACTGATCAACCCTTTAAGGCTAGTGACATGAAGAGTAACGGTTCTGGAACTTCAGTAACCCACCCACTGCGTACACTCCTCCGCATTTAACTTGTGGTGTACTCAAATCACCAGCATTAATAACAGTCTTTATCTCCGCCCCTTTTGCTTGTGTTCCCAGTAATATTGCTTTAGCAAATTACAAACTTGCACCATATCCCTTCACTAGTCCTTGTCCCTTTGTTTCCTGTCTGTCCACGGAACACGACTACAATAAGTATTCAAATAGGTGGCAATGCATAGTACAAACCATCGTACATATCCAAATGGCAACACAAGCCTCAAGTGCCCAAGAAGTTGGCCATTGGAGGAGAGTGTTTGGTTGACAGAGAGGTTCAAACTCATCTCCTTAACAGTAACTCCTCAGTGTGGTGCCTGATGAGGCGTTGGAGGAGCATAGGCGGCACTACTTTGGCTAAGTTTAATTCTACATTTAATACCCTCAGCATCAGAGCCACACATACGTGGCATCCAGACGTCCTAACCTCGGTTTCAAGTTGAACACTCGTGACGGATGTTTCCTGATTGACCTACGGTAGCGGCTTCAATCGCATCACATTTAAAAGAAGTCGTGTGAGATGTAAAACACAAATAGGAGTGCGGTTTAATTGGGTAAAGGATGTTTATGCTTTCTTGAGTTTCTGTTTGGAAGTTGGCGCGACTGATTAAGTTCCAGTACTACATTATAATACTACATCTGGTTTGTGATGAGTGCATAAAAGTACATTAAATTCCTGCGAGGCATCACTCCTCCCCATTTAAGTAGACCTATTTTAAATACATTTCCAAATCTTGTGAGGCTAATCAGTACTTACAAGTTGTTATAAAAATGAATGCGTTTTGAAACTACTAAAATATGCTAGTCGCAATTTATAAAGTGAATTTACAGGACACATGCCGAAGTTGAAGGGACGGGGCAAATCTGGCAAAATCTGGGCGGGAAAACCAAGCATCCATTTCACATTTTTACTTCCCACATCTTGTTGCCTTGCCCTACTCATTTCATGCTCATCCCGGTGTGCACCGGTGGTTTTGCAGACCAGTATTTACCACGCGATCATCCGTATCTCCAAGGCACTAAAATATCCGCATTCAGCTCCACACATACCACTTGGCAGATGTGAAGGCGTTTAAAGCAGATTCGGTAAGGGAAGTGAATAAACCGACACTACACAGTTGACTTTCGTTAATAGCATGACCTCCGAATCCTAGGGGGTCATAACTTGCACCACCATTTTTTTTTCATTGCAGTGCTCTCTAGTCATCCATATTTTAGGCTTTTTGTGTTGACATCTTTTAACTCTCTTGTAGATGATAAGATTATCTTTGTAGGGCTGCTATCGTATGTTTGAGCTTGCCCTACGGTGGCTATTTAAAATCACTTTCCTACTGTAAGGCTTTCGAAAGGTTCAAAAGCACCCAGGGAGGTGAAGTGGAAAGAAGTAAGACCAATTTTTGTCCTAAACAGATTGACGACAAAGATCTACTTTTTATGTCCTTTACCCATTTCCATGATTGATGATTGACTTCATTACAACCTTACAAAATACGAAAGCTAAAATAAACATAGAAGGCGACAAGAAGTTGGTTTCTAGAAGGTTCAATGAAAGCTGTAAACCAAAGACGGTTATGGTGATACTTGGACTGAAAGAGTCGTATATTTATAGTGCCATGTTGTGCCTAAGGTGGGCCTATTCAGAAGGCACGAACGTGATTTGCATTGAAGTCGCCTGTGCCTACGCATCCAAGACATTGCGCGCACCCACAAAGGGAATAGGGGAGGAGGGTGGGCGAACATCGCCAATCGCCAAGTGAAATAGTTTTTGGGATTCACGCCTACGTGCATACCTTCTTCACCGATTATCACACACATGAACAAAGAGATTGTGAAGGAAGGGGTTCCTCCTCTTCACTTTCATCATCATAATCATCATCCCCGTCCTCCTCCTCCTCCTCCTCCATCCCTGCTGCTCTAATTTCTTGGCTCATTGAAATAGGCAAAACTACTTCTGTTTCCAAATTCATTACTTAGGCAAGGGACAGTAGACAATCGGGCGTTGTTACCCGTGCAGCCTCTCAGTGCTAAAAATAGACAGTTTTTTGACTACTTGGTCTCTTACAGCATGCCGTTTCAGCCATCCCAATCTAGATGCGGCTACTTTTCCTACTATCCAAAAGGTCATAAGCATTTCTGCCTTGTTTATCCTTCTTCCTTCGTAGTTTATCTTAGCATGCAAAAATGCAGCAATGAATGAATGAATGCTGATTACTGGTGTCACTGTACGGAGAACATTGATATAGCAATGCAGATTAAGACACAAAAAAAGACACTTGTTGACAGTCTGCCCTACGGACAAATAAAAACTCTAGGCTTGCTATTTACTACTAGAAGTTACTCGTCTGAACTCGGGTAATTCTTCTTAAAGTCGCACCTTTTACGAGGCAAAACTCTCCTTTTTAACAATACCGAAATCGTAGCCTTCGTAGAATAATTTTTTCCTAAAGCTCTAGACGAAAATTTGTTAAAAATAATTTTCCTAAAATTGAACACTCTGGTTCCATGCCCACCACTGATTTGTTACATTCTAAGAAGACTGTCTCCTTGCCACTTGTGAGTGGTAGCTGGCCTATTCCCTGGTGGACTTGTCCACTCCATAAACCAGCCAACGGTGGACCAATTAGGCACGCTATCCCATTGCCGAAGTTGTCAATCGGTGGAACACTCTCCCACTTTTGCTGGGCTTAGCAGTGCAATAAAACTACTTGCCAAATGTAAGACTCATAGTTTTTTTGTAAATCTTGTGGCTTGCTGAGATAATAAAATCGGATAAGTTGCGTTAGAGCCTTTATCAACTTTTCTTAATTTGGCACAATTGGGAACAAATCGGATTGGCGACCATTTAATGGTTTGCAGTTAAGATTCTGACTTGCTACATGTTATTTTAGACATTGCGTTTTACCTTCTGGAAGACAATGGATTCCTTACCCACGCCAAAGCGATTGTATCTGATAAAAAGTTTTGAAATAAGTTGGGGAAGAAGTTGGCACTGAGGGGGAAAATTGGCTCATTCGCAGGACCCAAGTCAGTGCGCCCGAGCTAACCCATGTCCGCCAGCGCACACACGCACACATGCACCCAACCAATAAGATCTATACACACTGGAAATTCTCCCACCTTATTGGCCAGCCTGTAAAAGATCCGCCTTATAAACCGGGGATTTGTCTATAGCGCTCCTTAGATCAGTGACGCGATTGCACGAGCGTTCTTTTTAGCACGTCGCAACCAGGTGAGATCAGCGCTCTATCAGAAGAGGGAGATCTCAGTTTAACCGACAACAAAGGAGGCCTGTGGCCTAAGCCTCACTCAATATTCCTGCTACTGGGAAGAGGGCTACAACATAACAAGTTCTAGCCTCTAGAACCTTCCCTACACTCCCCTTACCAAGAAGGCCGAACTCGTGTCTTTTCTTTTGCTAGTGGAAAAGATCGTCAGTGACCTTCTTCGCGAATTCGCTCACATCCCCACCACCCCACTACCCATTGCTTTAGCAAGTACTTTTTGGCTTTCTGCTTTCGCCTCCTTTCATTGACCAGCAATGTCGGATCGAGATGACAGTTCAACGCAGTCCTTGTCAGATTTCTCTGACAGTTTCCCTTCCACCACCACAATCAGTACAGTCGCAGTTCAATCTGGACAATCAAAGATTATCCTGGCTGTTATGAGAGTGAGTGACACCCATTTCCCATACCTTACTCTTGTGACTATAAGAAATTACCAGCGGGTTTCTTTAATGACATAAGATGATCACCCACTTGGGTTCAATGAAAAAAAGGATTCTGAAAAGGTCCAAATATTAGTTACTCTGCTTTCGGGCAGTGTGGGTATAGTTGGACAAGGAAGCAGAGTAACCCGTAACAGCATACTCAATACTGCCATTTGACACGAACTTACTACGAGTACTAAAAGGGTAAGGTGAAAATATGTGGGAACAACCGCAGCTCTGGTAGAAAATACTTGCCTAAATCAACACATTGTATTGAGAGTCAAACTAATGCACTTCTCTGAATAGTGTGGCACCTGGATAAAGGTGAGAATTCAACGCATGGAACCAGATCTCTACGATATCGGTTCAAGTGGCACCTCAGCGGAGGTACGTCAGCTGTTAGAGCAGCACGCCAGCCTCGTCTCGAAATTGGCGGCCAAACAGGACCAGATTTCAGAGCTCCTCACGCGGGCCGAAGAGATGGTGTCCCAGCAGCCGACAGAGGGCCAGGCTCGCGTCTACTCGGCCATATCCTCATCCCTCAACAAGGCATGGCGAGAGCTCCTCGACGTTCTCGGCAAACGGGGCCACCTCCTCCAATTGGTGGCCGAGTGCTTTGAAAATGCTGAGACCGTTCATGGTGCTGTCGCTAGAATAATTGATGCCTCTGCCTCAGGTGACTGGGGCGATTCAATAGAATCAGTTCAACGACTAATTCAGGTAAATTTTACGTTTTACATGTTCAAACCATGAATCTATTTGGTTTAAATGTTGCAGTTAAGCCAGGATTAAAGTTAGAGTAGTAATAAATTTCCTTAACGCTCAAAATTACTTGACCTGTGCGTAAAATAGGGGTTTCCTGAAGTCGAACAAACATTTTCACACGATCTCCGCAGTTAGCTTTTACGGATTAAAAGTACGTATTTGTTATTAAAGCCTGATTATAAATAAACTACTACAAACCTTATGGAGAAAGGAGGGTGGATAAGACCATGATGCTTGTTAAATGCATTGGAGATGAAACTGCTTCAAGAACCAATGTTAGGCGTGAGAGTTCGAGGTATACATTATCAGATATTGATGTGTTACATTGGTACTGTCAGGAACATGAGGAGCTGAAGCGTGTGGAGCTGATGGAACCGATCCATCGGATGTTGGAGGCGGCCAATGGGGCGTTGGATTTGCTTACCCGAATGGCCGTTCGTACTGGGCAGACACCTGAGTCTGGGTTGACTCGAACTAGTGCCGAGACACGCGAGCGCATCGCTGCGGTCACCGGAGATGCCAACGAGGCTCATCGTCTAGCCGAAAATGCCTGGGAGCGACGTGCCAAACTCCTCCAACTCCGTTTAACGGTTGTCAGACTCGAAATTGAACACGAACAAGTTGTCGAGTGGTTCTCGAGGGTAAAATTGGTGTTCATTTCTCATTTTTCCTTCGTTCTCCACCCATCTCGGTCCAGTATATATCCCCATTTAGAAACTGTTTCAAGAGTTATTTTAAAAGCTCTCATTGAGAATCTTACCACTTCTTTTCAGGTTGGAGAACCAAATCTAGCTGCCACATTGCCTCGCACCACCCTTCAAGAATGCGAAACTGCAATGGAGGCCTTGATGGGCCTCGCAATAGATGCTCGTGAATATCAGCATGTCAACAGTCGTCTAGTTCGTCAGGCTCAACAGCTTATTCTTCCAAGGGGCGAAACTGAAGAACCTGATCTGGAAATGCAAACTGCTCACAAGGCTCTCGTGGATCGGTTCGTCACGGCAGAGAATTACATTTGGGAATTTATCGATCGCATCGAATCCCGCCGACGATGCCTCCAGGCTAGCATTATATTTTTCAGTGAAGCCGCAGTGGTAAGTCTCAGTTAAATAAACTGTCCTTTTCGTTCGGTTCCCGAGCTACTTAGTCAGCGATGCTGTTTTATCCTTCATACAGCTTCTTGACCATCTTAAGATCCTTGAAGGCGACATTAGTGTCGCTAGCACATCGCGACAGGAGGTTCGTGATGAGATCCTCCAGCGACTCACTGAACTGGAGATGCGAGTACCCGGACTTCGAGAGATTCTAACCGATCTTCGCTCACGGGTGGACGAAAAGCCATCTGTCATAGCACTGAGTCTGACACCTACCACCCCATCACGATCTGTATCGCCTCTAACCCCGACTGCGGATGCTGCGATGTCAGCAAAGCTAAATGAAATCGAAGATATTATCACCCGATGCCGCAGGCTGTGTAGTGGCTTTCCAGGCCGCGAAATCAAAGATCAACAATCTAAAGAAATTGACTACAGGCTCACTGCTGTAGGTCTCGTTTTTGATCTCAAACTAACGGGGATTAGACTAATCGCTAACATAATCTATCTTGGTGATCCTTTTCTAGCTATGGCGATGGACTCAGGAGAAGATTGATGGGGTTTTAAGAACCCATCAGTCACCAGGAACAACAATTTCTTCCGTATCAGACTTTGAAGACCTTCACAAACATCTCGAAAGGCAAATGGCCAGTCAACAGCGCGAAATTTCTACTCTTAACACACTTATTTTATCACTACCTCCGACTTCCGAAAAACAAAATTTCCAGGTATGAGAGATAGTTCTAAACTCTCTGGACAAATAACTTCTGGGAAGTAGTCACAAGTATGGCACATTTAGATCGACGTCTTATCTAGTCCATCGACCATTCATAATGACATCAAAGTTATCACCATTAGTAAGTATGTGGTATCGAGATGTTTCGACGAACATGGAACATACACTTTCTGCCCCTCATTTACTGCAGCTACTATTTCTAGGAGCAATTATAACAAAAGTATCCAAGTTATATTCCGTGTCAGAAGTGACCCAAATCATTAATAATGATAGGTCTTTATTTGGAGAAACGTGAACGCAAGGCTAAGAAGTACTATCTTTTCTGACCTTATACCATAAGCAACAAACGGTGCGTTTTTACTGTATGTTGATGTCTTCAGTAATTAGCAGGCTGAAATGCACACGTTTTTAGCACCGATTGGATGAGATAATCGAAGCATGGACACATCATCGCCGCACCGTTACCATCCGCTTGCGCATTGCTGACGACCTGAATCGTCTGCTAAGGCGCATTCGAGAGGACGAGTATTACTACCAAGCGTTGAACGATCGCCTCAAGTCAGTCGCTGCTGAAACTCCACTGACAAGCAGTGATGTCAACTTGCGTGTCAGCCAAGAACTACGAGAAGGCGAGATTTCTCATATCCACTCAGACCTTTTGGAGGTCCGATCACGTCTCGAATCTCAGCAGCGGACACTGCAACAGGCCCTTGACGAGGTGAGTACTTTATTTCTAGCTTCAGAGCCATGCCCTGACCTGTGGGAAGGCCATGAGTTGACTTCAACTAAACAATGGAGTCTCGGCTCAACTTCCCATTTCACCACTAAACCTCCCGTTCAAGTCAATAAACTGGATGTATGGGTTGTGAATTAACCTAAGTCACAGAGATCACGGCAGTTTCCTAACTACCGAATTAGCACACAAATTCGTTCCTAAATTGGGCAACTGAAGTTGTGCCCCCTTTCTGTGCATGCCAAACAGTGGGCTAGCGGACCAAATGTCTGCCTGCTAAAACTGGCAACGACGCATGCGTCCACACGCACGGCAGGGGAACGTGCGTGTGCGTGCGCGTACGTGTGGTAGTGCAAGCAGTAGGATGGCTAGGAGTGACCTTTACGCACCGACCACACAGCACTCCAGCGTCCATCCTCGTCCCTCACCCACGCGATCGATATTGGCTCCCACCAAGTGTGTGTGTGTGTGTGTGTGTGTGCGTGTGCATGCGTCCGTGCCTGCGTGGGTGCGTGAATGCGGTGGTGCGCGGCAGACATCACCCCACTGTGGGCTTCATACAGGACGGGAAGAAGTAAATTTGCAATAAACTCTGCATTAACCTTTTGAAGGTTGACTGAAGATCCATGTCAAGTGGGCATCACTTGAAGTCCATTTTTGAAAACCTGTACTTCTATAAACATACGCAAAATCGTGTTTAATTACTTATCTTTAGTGTCAGTTCAGTATGGATGATCTGATTTTGGGAAAGGCTACTTATGATAAGCTATTCCTTTTTCGTAGTAGAGTAGTAATACTAATACGAATAATAATAAAGCAGGCCACAAGTGGCATCGGTGTAGTACATAAATGTGAAGTAATTGAAGGTCGAGCATTTTTTAGCTTTCCAATGTCAACGCTACCGACGCAGACAAAACAGAACTACAGAATTTCTATCGAAGCCAAATTCAGTTGAATTTGGAACGACTGCATCACCTGGAGGAGCAGCTGAGTAGTCTCCTTTCAACCAAACAGATTTGGCTTTCATGGGACGAGAAGTGGAACGACTTTAAGAATTCCGCTAGGCGGGTACGTTTACAGGATGGTGCTGTTTAAGAAGGAATTTTTTTGACATCAACCTTGCTTTCGATTGGAGCAAACAATTCAGTGCGATAAAACGCATACATGTTGCTGGACCTGATGGAATTTGAAGTTCTAAGTTGTTTTGGGGAAAGTGCCACTGTAAACGACATCTCACATTGTGTAGATAAACACGAAGTCTAGAAGATGGAAAGGAATTCTGAGCATTGGAAAAGCAGTGCTTCGAGAAATCTACCTACAGACTACTATAGGCCTCTTTTTGAGGTAAAGCCCTTCTTCACTTCGGCTTAGTAAATCCTAATTTCATCCACAATGATTGTGCCTTGCCAGGTAAGTAGTGGACGAAAAAAACAGCCTTAGTCTCCTTGAAAATATCAGTCAATTAAACCTCTATTCCGCTTTCCAACCGTATAAGCTAACAGCTAAGGAAATCTCTGTGTTGCGAACATCTGGGCAAAAATTTGGAAGCAAATACAAATCTTACAGAATGACAGTGTCGAATTCATGTCATCCAAGTTGGCAGCATTGTTCCACTGGCTGTATTCCTTCGTTAATTGGCTGACAAAATTGTCACATTTCATTTATTTTTTAAAAAGTGTAAAATCCCAAAAGTATGCTTGTTGCTGTCTTGTAAACAACGTAATACACGATTATTTTTGTCTGCTTCATGACCATATCCGTCATTTCGAGACATTTGTAAAAGTTACTTGATATTCTACTCAAGCTCGATGAGGCGATGAGCAGTTCTCGAGCGCGCATCGTGCAATCATCGCGACCGCAAAGTGTGCCTGCAGTGGAAGCCGCTCTGGCAGAGCACACACGCGATGGTGACTACGTCAATCAATTAATTGCGGAAGTGAACGCCAAGGCCAACACTCTTGCTTCATTGGTTGGTGCAGAGCCCACTGTTACTGACGGACCCTCGCGGGTGCGTCGGTATGTGGAGGTACCGTACACCACCCCAGGTCCCATTGATACAGAGTTAGCGAAATCGGTGAAATCAGAACTCTGCATTGCCACCGCGGGCCTGGAGACCCGATCCAAAGACTGGGAGCGCGTCTTCAATGCGCACAAACATACCCTCGAGGAGCGTGCCAAACAACTGACCAGGATGATAGAGATGGATGTAAGTGGAGTATCTTTAACATTTCGGATTCAAGTTCTCACCTGTAAGATGATAAGCCATTGCCTCCTTTTCCATTATCAAGAAAGTTGAACGTGATCTTCAGGACGCAGAGTCCGAATTCCAGCGCATTAGCATCACGGTAAATCTTGACTCGCCAATGGCACAAATTGAGCAAGCCGATGAAAATCTCCGAGCCCTTGAGCGTCGAATACCGGTGTGTTTAGATTTTTGTGCTAGCCCAACAAATTTACTAGACGCTCAGACTAATTAACGGAACGTACCTATTTTTCATTTGTTAAAGGAGTTGAAAAGCCGTATTCAGAGCACCGCCTACCTTCCCAGAATGCAGCTCATTCGAGGACCCTCAGATCTACTGGAAATTAGTGGCGCAGATTTACCGATGCTGGAGGAGAGGCAGCGTCAACTGGAGACTCGTGTGTCAAACCTGGTAGCTGGAACCGCTAAATGCCGAACGGAGGTGAATTTGACACTTCAACTGCTTCGTGCAGTGCGAGAAGCAGAGAATCGTCTATCGAGTCTGACGGTGGACTTGGGAAGAAGCAGCGACCACCTTAAGAGCCTTGCACCCGACGATCAAGTGTCAATGCATCAAATCATTGCCGACATTGAAAAGCAAAGGGACCGTGCTCAGAAATACGCTGATCAACACGTACCACAGCTTCAATCGCTAGCCGCTCAATTCCCAGGTGGGAAAGAACTCATATTTTTCTTCTTTAAACCCACGTAGTTCTGTCAATTCGTTAAGGTATCTTTGAATATTTCACTGTAAATGTTGAGAAATTTTCGGTTTTAGGGATTCAAATAAGCTGTAAAGTGTTTACCACCTTAACCACCTAATTATTGCATAGGATTCATTCATACAATAGTAAAGACCACGAAACACTAAATGATTAATCTGCATATTCTCTCTATCCCTTTTCAGGTGATCAAGCGCTAATCAAGGTACAACCTATAATTCGACGCTTCCAAGATTCGACAGAGGCTTTGAATAAGCTGGTGGAAGACGTACCTGTGCGATCGGAACAGTTGGTCGACGTTGCCCGCCTCCAAGGTCCTGTGGTAGAGGCTGTGGAGGTGGTGGCCAGTCACCAAATGCATCTTCCCCGACCCAGGCCCCCCACCATCCTTAGGCCACTGCCCAACATCCACGTTGCCGAAGGGACACGCGTCTCTCTGATGACCACCTTCGATGCTGGCATTCCACAAGGTGAGATTGCTTTTGACTTACTATCTTTACAGAAACCGCAATTGCGCTTATTGCAATGTAGAAAAGTCAATTATGTTAATTTATGAATTCATTATTGTGAATGGGGAAATCTTGCCCTGCTTCAAGTTTTAATCCGCCAAGTATTTATGCAATGGCAGGATATCCAGAGCCGGTGGACATTGAGGGCACATGGCATAGAGATGGTCTTCCGGTGACTACCCCAGACTACCGCACCAGCATGGACCAACACTCAGCGAGTCTAACAATCGAAGAAGTCTTTGGCGATGACTCTGGTGTATTCACTTTTCGCCTGAAGACACCCTTTGGAGAAGCAGAAACCTCTGGTTCTCTAGTAGTCTCAGAGACTCACAAATCGATTTCCTCAATTCATGAAGAAATGATAACCCCGACCAAGCGAAGGAAACCACAACAGGCTCCTCCAAGTTTCCCACCTTTCAAGGAAGAAACTGGAGAGGCTCCGAGATTTACAAGGTGCTTAACTGTATTGCCAAGATTCTTTCCTAAAATTTTTTTAGCATTAAACTAAATTATTTCTGAGCAGTCTTTCACTTTGATCATAAAAAGCATAAGCATTTAACTGTTACCAACAGCACAGCTAAAAGTCAACTTATGGGACACAGTAGGAAGTGGCCAATTCATTATATCTCTAAAAAGATGAAATCATAAGAATTGTCTTTCATTTCAGCCAATTTCATCACTTATTATGAAACCGTAATTTGAATGTCTGCCAATTTTTTAGACCACTTCGATCAACGGAGGTTGGGGAAAACCAATCCATCATGCTAGAGTGCCACGCAACTGGGAGTCCAGTGCCGACGATAGCGTGGTTTAAAGATGGCATCAGCATCGACAACAGTCCTGAATACGTTGTTTTCGAAGTGAACGGTTCTTGCGCCATTAAGATTCGCAAGGCTAATGCGCCTGTTCATGATGGCAACTACACTTGTCGAGCAAGGAACACCCATGGCGAAGCCATTACCACCTGCCAACTTCACGTCAAGCCAATCGAACCACCTCGTATAGTCTATCCCCTCTCCGATAAGCAGGTTCCCGAGGGCCAATCACTTGAACTTAAACTCACGTTTAAGGTTGGATACGCTTAGATTTGTTTCTACTGATAAGTTCAAAGTAAGACATAATCAATAAGTTAATGTCTACCTTTTTCAGGGCACACCCCCTATACGTGCTGAATGGTACGTCAATGATGTGCCTCTGGAATCCGTTCAAAGCTCCGCTATTCCAAACATTGTTGGCGATAAAGCAGTTTTGAAATTGCCAGCAACATACCAGCAGGATGCCGCACAATATACGTGTGTGCTGAAAAATTCTGCAGGAGAGGCTCGAAGTTCCTGCCAGGTAGATTTGCGACCACGACGCGTTGAGAGGCCGTTGAATATCGAGGAGTTGATTGACGCGGCCTCGGTGCCACCTGCACGTCGACCACCTTCACAATCGCCGTTGCAAGATGGACAGCAGTCGCCTATTGCTAGCTCCCCCAGACTCCCAATAGCTCCATCTAGACCAGAATCTCTGGATCGGGGAAAGATTTCTCCTCGTTCAGTCTATTCTCCGGTCAGCGTAGAGGCCAGGCCTCCGTGGAGAGCGACCTCGGTCCCTCCACAACTCTCCAGTATCTATAGGACTGAGTGAGTCAAATGTTCTTTATCAAATATGAATTGAATGCGCGGGACCTTTGTCTGACACTTGCGTGGCTTTCAATGAGATCAAAGGGCACCTGAAGTTCAGAAATTTATCTGCCTGGCAAAGAAACTGGTTTTTATGCCACTAGTGTGGTCATCTGATTTTGAGTTTTTGTCTGTCCGCTTTCGTAAAGACTAATATTAACCGTGTACTCATATAGACATCATAGAGATCTCCTTGCACCTAAACGAACATTTTCGCCTGGCCAACTACCTCCGCAATTCACTCAACCACTGCACAATGCTGCAGCCACGGAAGGCCAAATGGTGCGCCTTCAGTGCCGAGTTCTCGGTCGACCAAGGCCACAAATTGATTGGTACAAGGATGGTGCATCTTTGACTCCTGCACCCAACTACGCTATTCGCGCAGAGGGTGATAGGCACTGGATTGAGTTTAGTGACATCTATCTGACCGATCACGGAGAGTACTCGTGTGTTGCAACCAACCCTGCTGGTGTGGCAAAAACCTCATGCCGAATGGATGTTGAACGTAAGATGAGGGGTAGTGACACATTTGCAAGCATGACTTGATGCAAACGAATGACCAAATAGCTCATTAGCGCATGCAGAGTAAATGAGAAGGTTCGAGTGTTAACTTACTTTCCCTCATTACAGCACTGTCAAGTGGCGACGAATCAGTGGACCGAACACCCCAGATTGTCAAATCCCTCCCACGCTATTTGACAATCAATGAAGGCGAGGGTGTAACCCTAGAGTGTAGCTTCGTTGGGCGTCCAGAACCTTCGATAACATGGTACAAAGACTCGGTGCCTCTTCAGGCATCACCTAATGTTGAGGTGAGGTTTTTATCTATTGCGATGCACCGGATTCGGAAGTAGTACTTTTATTGGGTCCATTTTGACTGTTTCAGTTGAAAGTGCAGTGTTTTTCTCTAGATCATTTATTTTGAGGCATACCTTATACCCAGTAAGGATGGAAACGTATTGTGATTTTAGCCAACCTTCTCAAAAAAATCACTAGAATTAAACTAGCTCTTTTTCATTTTTTAAAGCCATGCGTCGTATGCAACAGATACCACAAAAAGGAGAGAGCTGTTGGGGTAAAAATAAACAATCCTAGCGCATTGCGAAGCGTAAGTGATGTAGGGATCTTCATTCTCTCGTTCGAATATACGTAAAACGTGACTGTAGACAAACTGCCTACTTTCTAGTTATGAAACGGTGGTGTGTTGTTAATGCACCTAAAACACGGAATCGCATCACCTAAAGAGGGTAATCGAAAGCTGCACCTACTTCTCAATCCTGAAATTAAAGCGCCCATTTACTGACGTAACTAGATCAGTTTTATTTGCCAAAAGTACTCAAGGGCCGAATGATGAGTTCTACTCAGGTAAGCTCGAGTCTGAATCACCTCTGCGGGTGGCTTCGATCGCTCCTCCCCCTTCAGCTATCGATCCGCAACCACTCACGCCTTTATCAGTTGGCTAAATTACTTCGCGATGGACGTCGCCCACCCTTCACTGTTTTGTTTAAGAGTTGACTAAACTAAACCGCTAAAATCAGGAGGCGGTTTATAAACTGCTGGAAGTGCACGCTTGCCTGTCTTCCTTGGCAGATTTCACAGGTGGGATCTACGGCCGTACTGAATATGACTGATTCCAATATCCAAGATGCAGGCGTATATAAGGCCGTTGCCTCAAACCGTGTTGGAGTGTGCCAATCCGAAATCCACGTAAACATCTTGCCGACGGGCAAAGGACCCAGACCTATGGATGCTTTGCCTCTTCAGGAAGGACCTCCACGATTTACTAAGCCTATTCGGTAGGACCATTCATTTTTTCCCATACAAAGGGGTCAGTGGTAGTTATAATAAAATTTTGCGGCAAAAGAAGTTGAAAATTGTCAAAGGGTTTATTTTCAAGCGAAAAGCTTTACGATATTGACGCATACTTGTGTAGACAGTTCTTATGAAGTACTTGCAATAGCCGGATGTAATGAACCTTGAAGGCTTATTTCAACCGCTAAACCGCACACGATGAAGTTAATTTATTCATTTGAGAAAATTTGTATGTTTTCTAAGCAATGGGACCACTGTCGTTGATAATTATTTAAAAAAAAACCGTAAAAACCGTAACGTCTTATTCATCGCAGCGATATCCACATGGAACCTCGTTCACCGAGACTTTCACGCTTTGACTGTTTCGTTTTGGGCATTCCCCGACCAACCGTTGAATGGCGACACGCCAATCAGAAGATCGGGCCCGAGGACCAGCGCTACCACATCACTGCCGACAGGCCTCCTGGCGTGCATACTCTCACCATTCTCCAACCGAGCCAAGACACTGCTGGTGAGCGCGTCGCCCTATGCTAATTGTGGCAGCATATGGGTTAAGTAGGATCATAGACGTGTGAACTGAAAAAAAGCAGCTATTTAATTTTTCGCTTTTGAGGCAGATTATGTACACCAATGATAGCAAAGCTAATTTGTGAAAGAGGACTTGAAAATCTTAATAAAAAGCCTTTAATAATTGGGCTGACACAGTGCATTCCTACTGGAGTCGCGTGATTTTAAGGTACTTGAGTATGATCTACAAAGCAATTCTTTTGGCTCTTTTAAGCTCGGCTTTTAAAAGCATGAAAATTATGGATGAAGATGGAGGCATAATTTGGCCAAGGCATCCTGAACCTTCATAGTTTAATTATGACAATCTTTTCACTTGGTCGTTAAGGTGAGCTATTGAGAACCAGAGTATGATTCTTCACTTTTACACGTAGGTCACTACGAAGTTTTGGCTGAGAACATCCACGGAAGTGCCACGTGCTCAGCTACTGTCTACCTGCCGCGCAAACGGTCTCTTTCCTCACTGACTTCACTTTCCCCGGTGGTTTACGCAACACTGCCCCGTCAAACATCGCCGTGGAGACAGATCAGCCCAGCTGCTTCAGTGCACGTAATTCCGACATACGCTACCCAGACGACGCGACGCTTTATGCGCGAGGTCTCTGAACCACCGGAACTGCGGAGATACACTTCAACAACACAACTGCACGTAAATGAACGGCACACTACACCACCTGTCCATTTCACTTTCCGTTTGCCACCAGAGAAGGCAATGAGCAAGGTGGAGGTGAGTTTTGCATATTCTTACCCATCATTTAACTTCTGCAGACTTCACAATAAAGAGCTTTTCAAGTCGCTTCTAACTGCTTTTCTTTTTTAGGTTATGAGACCGATTGAGTCGATGCCTTCTCCACGACCTCAAATTAAGCATGCTAGTAGCCTTACAGTACTGAATAAGATGCAAGTGTGCCCCGTAGTTCCCTTGCAAGAGACCATTGTGCAACATCGTGTCGCCAGTCACCCGCGTCTGTCTCCGGGTTACGTTTCAACCGAAGACCTAATGCGGCCTATTGAAGTGGTTCCAATGGTTCCCGTCTACGAGACTCGACGGGTTCTAGAGTCTCCACAGCCTAAACCTCTCAGAAGAACTGTATCACAAGACAGATTCAAAGTATCGGTTGAGGCTCTTATTCCATCTCGTCCCGTGCTTGAGTCGAACATGGCAACTGAGGTGTTTCACCACAAGACCATCCAAGTGACGCCCATAGTTCCGATGTACCGAACTCAACGGGAAGCCTCTGTGGCCAGCCAACCTGCCCTAGAACCTGGTTACACTAGTGAAGGCGAATTCGAGCACAGCATTGATGTCGTACCAATGATTCCAAGCTACAAGACTGAAACAGAGCGCTCAGTGCCTGCTCGTCCCTCTCTTGAAACCGGATTTGAGTCGAAAACAAGTATTGAACGTAGAATGGAAATTGAAAGAGAGCTGACAGAGGTAAGACTTTTTGTCTTTGTTGTTATTCTTCTTGATACAAAAAACCTTATGCATGTTACCGCTTTTTGTAAAGCTGCGTTATAAAACACAAATGGAGCGACCTGTGCCAGCGCAGCCACAACTCGTTCCTGGATACGCAACCACGATGGATGTTGAACATTCTATGGACGTTGTTCCGTTGATTCAAAAGCCTGAGGAACGTTTCCAAACAAGCTACTCTACCGACGTCAGCGTTCAGGTTAAATAATTAACCCCATTTAATTAATTTTTAATGGCTCAGAACATGTGGTTTACTTTCTATTCCTTATTAGTACGTTCCCGTCGATTTGGTTGTCGAACTTCCTACTCCTCCAAAGTTTGTTCAACACCTCAATAATGTTGTTGCTGAGGCGGGATCCCAAGTTGTCCTAGAGGGCATCGTAAGCGGCAAACCTACTCCATCCATTTCATGGTTCCGGAAATCCACTCCACTCACGGATTCTCCTGACTTCCGCTTAGAATACTGTCCTGATGGAACTGTTAGACTTACTCTTAAAGAGGTATTTACCGTGTCCTTATCTATGGTCATCAGGTTGTGAGCTATTCTTTACTTTCCGTTTTACGCTAAATGCAGACTTAGGTATTCATTGAGGATACAGAAAATGGGAGGATATCGTTAACAACCTCTTTACTCTCACGTTGACTCAGACTTCGGTCCATTTTAAATTACGTTTTCAGATTCATGAAGCAGATGTTGGACCCTATCGTTGTGAAGCTTCGAACATCGCCGGGACTGCAGATAGCTACGCCTATTTGACCATCACTGCAAAAGCAATTGCACCGAGATTTGTTAAGGGGCTTGATAATGCCACTGTTCTGGGAGGAAACACCATACGTCTAACTGTCAAAGTTGAAGGACAACCGAAACCGGATGTTAAGTGGACTGTCAACGGTTGTGAAATCACTAGTTCGCCTGATTTCGTGATCGACGAAACTGCTGATGGTGTGCAATCTCTGACTATTTTGCATGCTCTTAAAACGAATGCTGGTCGCTATTCCGTGGTCGCAAAGAACGAAGCTGGAGAAGCCATCACGTCAGGCACAGTGACTGTTCTAGGTGAGACATTGGATTGGCTTGACTTTATGCATATTGTATTGGCTACACATTAGCACAAATGTGGTAATTAAAAGTGTGCCAATGAAGAGGATTTTAGGGGGCGTATGACACTTCTTTCGCCTCGTATACATGTTCTAGGCAATGATTAAACATTGACTGAACTGTTATATTTCGTTGTAGAATCACTTCCTCCGTCAACTCTGCCGTCTCCAAGACCTGTCGGAGAAGAGGTTACTAGGACAGAGGTTAATGTTCCTTTAGCCATGCCGACGCCAGGACCCACAATAGCGCCTACTCCTGAAGCTCCTAAGTTCACTAAAGTGAGCATTTTGGTCTCTAAAACCTTATTCGGCATCCCAAGCAGAGTTTAGTAGTTGGTAAATGGTTGGCTGCACTTTTACAAAATTTGTTGTCATATTCGAAGAGGCGAATCGGTGGGACTAGACAAAATAGCCAACATCTCAAGGCGTAGCTATTGAAGAAAATTCTGATTTACGTTATTCTTCTAAATTTTTGGATTTGTAGTGGACAAAGAATCCGTTTATTTTTTGATAAGATGGGATGATCAGCTTTTTGGAACAAGTATCAGCATCAACTGCCAAAATTGCTTGTTGAGCATTTGAGTGAGGCGAGTAAGGTATTATACTAATTTGCTTCCAAACAACTCATTTACCGCCATAGCTGTTGCCACGATGTCGAACAGTAGAGGAAGAGACACCTATGGTTTTGACAGTGGAGGCCAAAGCCAACCCAATGCCTTTCTTGCACTGGTATCGCAACGGAACGCCTCTGGAAACCGGGCCGAACTACAAGGTGTCTCAGTTTGGTCCAAACCTCGAAAATATCAGTGCAATTCAACCAGAGTCAGTTAGGATGGTCGGTGAACTGGAAATGTCAAGAGCAACTCCAACAGACGCTGGAATGATTGTCTGTATTGCTGAGAACCCGTACGGTCGTGCAGAGACAACAATGACTTTGGACGTGATTCCTAAACGTGAGACTGCATTTTGGATCACGATGAGGGCCTTGAGCATTTGTTTGCGTAGACTTGTTAACTGAAAAGATAATACTGCAAAGCTTTCATTGGTCTCAACTAATGATGTTAGCTTTTCACTTAAAGACTTTCTGATTTGATAAAAGCATTTAGCTGTCTTGAGTTCCCGCCTACTGAAATCGGCTCTTTTTCTTTAAGCGGAACCTCTACAACCTAGTGTCCAACCTCCAACCCAGGCCAATCCACAAAAACCTTGGTTCACCATTGTAAGTACCTGCAGACTAGTAACTCTTTACATGTCATATATTCTATCATTATATTTGGCTTAACTAGTGCATCTGCTTGAATTTATGCTATGTCATTTAAAACAAGTTGCGAAATTCCATTTATAGCCCCTTCAACCGACTATCACCTTGCAAGCTGGAGCTCCTCTCACTCTTTCTACGGAGGCGATGGGTAATCCGCTTCCATTCCTTCACTGGTATCGTGATGGTCACCAGCTCGATTCGACTCCTGAACACGACATAACTCAAGTAGGGCCGGAGCTGGCTAAGCCGGAGGCTCTCTTAGATGGTCCTGTCTCAATGACCGGACGTTTGATCATCAATGAACTTTTCCCTACCGATTCTGGTACCTATCGGTGCGTAGCAGAGAATTCCGCTGGACAAGCTGAAACCTTTATGACATTGAATGTTCTTCCACCACCAGGTAAGACATATATATATGCTACTCGGTGTGTTATAAATCTAATTCCAAATGTTTTAACTTTTCCAGTTGAAAAACAAGGTCAGCGTCCGCGGTTTGTTAGGCGACTAGCTCCAACCACTCAGTGCAAAGTGGGAGAAACGGTAGTATTAGAAACGGAAATATCAGGTCAACCACCTCCACGAGTTTCCTGGTACCGCAGTGGACTTGAAATCTATCCTGATTTCAAGTACCGAATGGAGGAAAACCCAAACACTGGAATATACCGGCTTGTCATTCAGTCCATCGCACAAGAGGACGTATGTGAGTATGCGGTGCGTGCTTGCAACGAATACGGATCGGTGGAATCAATTACTCGACTGACTCTCATCCAAGAGTAAGTTTAGTGAAGTGTTACACTATATTTGAACATACTAACAAAAACTGCTTTTGTTTAGGTACACTGAGGTGACTCGAATTGACTTACCTAGGACTCTAGCACCAGTTACCGTGGAAGTTCCATATACACCCACTGAAAAAACCCAGCTGGATGTTCAAGTAGAGTCAACGTTTTCTCCCGTTGTAATGGCTGTGGAGGTGAAAAGGCCCCGTCAACATCTTAGTGAATTGGAGATGGAACTGAAACAACCACGAATGGAATTTCAGCCGATAACTGTGGAGTTCCCACATCCTGAAAGAAGTGGTCAACCGGCAGTGTTTGTTCGTCGTCTTCCCGATTCCTTGACGCTGGATGAGAATGTTCCCGCGAGGATTGTTGCTCAAATGTCCGGTATTCCATTACCTTCCGTCAACTGGCTAAAGGATGGACAGCCACTCAAGTCAAGTGATAGAGTATTTACATCCGTCGAGGTAGCAACTTCTGCCTTCTTAACGCTTTATAACGATGATACTGAGGATCGATTGTATACATGACGTCTTTGTTTTTAGCCTAACAACATTTTGGTTCTTCAACTCATCCAACCAAGGCCAATTGATAGTGGAACCTATACAGCCATTGTTACCAATTCCTTGGGTCAGGATACATCCTCTGTGCAGGTATTTTTTGAAAGTGCTCTCAATGTTAAAACTAAGTAGTTGCAATGTACTTTATTGACATTATCACTTCATCGCCCAGGTCAACCTCAGTGCTCCTCCAGAACCCAAACTTGAGGAACCTATGTTGGAAAAGATGGGTGCTCCACCGAACTTCACAAAAGCTCCATTTCCTCTTCCACCACAGACGGACAGTCAGAAAGACGTGATTCAGTCCCCAAGCGTGTTTACATCTATGGAGGGAGCACCAGTAAAGTTTGAGGTTCAGGTTTACGGAGTTCCAGAACCCAGTGTTTCCTGGTTTTTAAACGACGTACCAGTGCGCCTGGATTATAAGCACAAAGTAAATTGTTTGGTGGGCTACTTTATGAATGGACTCTTGTAACTGATTTATATGCACAACTGTAATTTTTCACAATTACAGATGCTAAAACTTCCCGAGTCGGTACATTGCCTCACACTGGAAGCGCCAACATCACTCACCGATAGTGGAACATATCGATGCGTCGCCAGCAACCCTTTCGGGGTTAAGGAAATTGTCTTTCCTGTTACCATTGAACCCAAACCTCAGCAGGTTACTGCTCCTCCGAGATTCACAAAGAAGCCTGCTCCAAAAATTGTTGCATTACCAGGGCAACCGCTCCTACTTGAAGCTGAGTTCATGGGCATTCCTGCACCTGTGATTTCTTGGCACAAGGATGGAAGGTGGGGTCTCAAATTTATTAAAGTTATAGTTTCCGTGTTAAATGCATTTTTTTAATGCTTTAAGAAGCTCCAAGCCATTCACAATCACATTTCGATGAAATGAAACACTACAAATAAGTGTAAATGCATTGTCAGAACTGCGATTCCTGGCAACTAAACCACTTTTTAAAAAATTTGTTGCAGACTCATTTCTCCTACTGAAGTGTCAAGTGGACGCGTCCAAGTTCTTGTCACAAAAAATACAACCACATTATCTGTTGCTGAAGTCAAACCTGAAGATGTTGGGATCTGGCAGTGTCTTGCCTCGAGCACTGCTGGTTCAGCGACTTGTCGAACCAAACTCGACCTTGAAGGTTTGACGCAGACGACTATTGCCGAGTTGGCACCATGTATTTTTTTGGAATTCTTTTAACGGTCTGTTAATATTTTAGTTCCAAAACCTGTAGTCGAGGAACCGCAAAGGATGCTTTTCATTCCGAAGAAGCGTACTTCTGTTTCGGGGTGAGTTATAGCGCGAAGCAGTGTGTTTGGTGTTCGAAGAAGTGCTGAAACAGTACGATCGGAAGATCTCTTTTTCCATTTAGTAGCTGTTTATTGTGCAGAAAGGCATTGAAGTTGTATAATTTAAAAAGATTTTTTCATTTGACAAGATGACAGTTTCATTAATTTTACTAGTACTTTTTTGGTATTACAGGCCAAGTGACTCCCCCTATCCGGAAATTAGACAGCCTCCTAAATCTCTAGACGTAGTTGAGGGCAACACTGCTCGGTTCTCTACAATGATAGTTGGAACTCCACGTCCATTGGTTCGCTGGTATATCAACGGTGTCCTCGCACTCCCCACTATCCCCCTTGAAGGCAGTACCGAAGAACCTAGAGAACTATCCCACTTTGATGGTCTTCTACATCATTTTGAGCTTCGCGACTGCCGGCCTGAGGACAGTGGGGTTGTCACGGTTGAGGCTCTTCGTGGTGATGTTTCAGAGGACACTGCAAAAACCGAACCTAATGCTGTCGTTACCGCTTCGGCTAACTTGAGAGTACTCCCTGCTCCTGGAAAGATTCCACTTCTACGGCCTGTCCAAAGTAATATCGAGTCAAATAATGGAAACACGAAATGCTAACAGAATGGTTATTGCTTGTTAAATTGTTTCATGTAACATTGTAGAAACTCCAGTTCAGCAAACCAAATCTTCACAACCGCCTGCCATCATACAGGGACCTAAGAACTCCACAGTTCAAGAGGGTTCATCGGTCACTTTTACATGTCAGATAGCGGGATCTCCAGGTGAGTCGACAGCGTGACAATCATGCCATATCGGAAGGATATTAATTGTTTCGACATCTGGCGTCGAACCATCAACGCTTAGTGACATTTACTCTGTAAATCTACATAACTTCCACTCTATAATTTTAGCGCCTGAGGTTATTTGGATCTATGACGGACAGACTGCTATTCAACCAGGAGCAAATTTCCACACCATAGTGACACCCGATGGAAAAGCCTCTCTTCGCATTGATCAAGTCCGACCTGAAGACACTGGTGAATATAAGATTCGGGTGACTAATCCAGAAGGTTCGGTCGAAAAATCCGCCCGGCTTGATGTAATACGTAAGCTCTTAGAGGGTAATATTCTATGCGTTTTGCGCTAAAAGGCTAAGCAGTTTAATTCCAAACTCCTCCACGCAAACAAATGTGTTGTTGGTTTGCTGCTAACCTACATTACTGAATCAGATCTAACATGAATGACTCGTTGCACTCGTTTGCTAACGCCTGCTCTGCATTTTATCGTTCTAACGTCTGTTATTCGCTTATCACCTGAGCGATTTTATTCTACCGCAGCTGCGGAAAAGGCGCCTGAATTTACAACGCCTTTTCCAAAGGAGATACTGGAGCTTCCTGAAGGTATGTCCCTCACCTTGGACGTCGAAGTAGTGGGGAAGCCAACACCCCAGCTTGTGTGGAAGAGAGATGGTATTCCATTCTCTCCAATACCCGAAATTCAAATCACCCAATTGACACCTACTCACCATCGGCTAGAAATACTTGAACTATTCCAAACTGACAGCTCAGAATTCACTGTCGAAGCGTTCAACAAACTCGGCAAAGCAGTCACAAAGACGAAGTTGATTGTGCTACCAGGTTCGAATTTATACTTTTAATAAGCTTACGCTGAAGATGAATATGAGTAACCCGAGAATTTACCAAATTTAAGGAGTGAAAGAGCAGCCTCCATTCTTCACTACGTGTCCACCTGAACGGCTAACTGTGCCCGAGACTGATGGAACTCAGTAAGTTCCTATTTCCTCAGCTGACCATTTTTTTGAACAATGGGAAATGCCTTCAAGCGGGGTCATATGGTAAATTTTATATCTTTTTCTGCATCATTATAAGACGAATTACGGCAGTTGACTCGAACACAGTTATCAATAAAGAGGACATCAGTACTTCTAAAAATACAGGCAAACGAGGGGTTTAAGTAGGGTTGTGTCGTATGCTATGCGTGGTATTGTGAATTTCATAAATTCATTTCACTCTCAAACCGAAGTGATGCGCCCTCTAATCGTCCTATCTATCAAAGAGAATAAATCTAAGTCATATCCATGCGTAAATAAATGATCAAAGCTTACCCTTTTCTTGCGACAACACAGAAAGCGTGACTTACTAGTGTTTTAACTGGTTTCCTACAGAATTGAATTTGTAGTACGTGGAGAACCGAAACCGAAAGTTCGCTATTTCCACAACGACATAGAGTTGTTTCCTACACGAGTAGGCGATTCTTCGACAAAAAGCAAAGATAAAAGAGTGGAAGAAAATGTAAATGATGATTATGTTTTCTTCATAAATGAAGTGAATAAGGAGGACGCCGGAGAGTATATCATTCGCGCCGAAAATGAACTTGGCATAAGCGTTTGCAAAACAGAGATAAGAGTAGAGTCGCTTGGCCCTAAAACAAAAGTCCTCTTCAGCAAACCGCTACCACAGAAAAGAATCATAACGGTAGACCACAAAACCATCTTCGAATGCGAGGCCATCGCAAAACAGCCAATAAAATTTCTGTGGTATATAGATGAAAAGGAAATAGATACTACAACAAGAGATGTTGTAGTCAAAACAGAAGGTCAGCGAAAAAGTACATTAATAATGCCAGCGACACAAAAAGAAAATATTCCAAAAGAAATTACCGTAAAGGCTATTACAACCGATGGCGATTACGCAAAATCAACAACAAAAATAGAATATATGGAGAGCAAACGAGTTCCCTTGCGATTTGTTCAACCATTGCAACCGACAGTGGCACCGAGCATTGGTGAGGAC
>UYWX01020296.1:273049-319228 GCA_900622495.1 Hydatigera taeniaeformis | reverse complement strand
TCCAGTTTGAAGACATCGAAAACTCCTGCTCCTCCTCCTAAGCTGCCGACTGCCCAAGCTTCCGCGTTGTCTAGGCCGTCGAGGAAATAATTTGTAGAAGTTTAATTGTAAATATTGTACTTTTGGCTATTTGTCATGAAATTTACGTTATTATATGACGTTTTTGGTTCTGGCATTGGTCTTTGTGTTTGGGCTCTGTCATTTTTCTATTGTTTAGTGGGTTCATGTTGTGCAGGTTTGCGTTTGGTAGTTTGTGGTTTTCGTGATTGTCAGTCTTGGTATTTTAAGTCTCTTCGTTCTGTCAATCCTTTGGTTTCTCTCATTTGTCTTCGCGATTCTTGTTTTTTGGACCTCTAGTCTAGGTTTTTCCTGCTTACTCTGGCGTTCATTCCGATCAATCAATTAGTTACGGTCACCGAACTTGATGGCGTTGAAATTTTTCTGAATATTTGTACATCAGTACATCATCTTATGAGTTAATTTCTATGCATGTGCTTTAATTTCCTCTATGCTTCTTTCAGGCTTCTTTCTTTCAGTCTTGTGGTTTTCTTATCTGGAAAATTTGTTTAGCGTATTAATCATGCAGGACGATTTGAGTAACCAATGTCTAAGCTGCTTTTAAATTAGGAGATCATGGTTTAGATGTTCTATTACATACTTTCAGTAGTCTGCACTCCGTTCCTTTTGGGCTTTTCAAGTACTTGATGAGGTGGCATCTCTTAATCGGCTGTTGCTTTGGTTCCAGCGTGCAGCAGTGATTCTCACGTCACTCAAATAGTGTTGAGTGCAAACCGTGGTGTCAAACAGGTTCAAAATGAGGCTTATTTGTAGCTTTACATATTGCTTATCCGCAATGTCATTCACTAAATCTGCTTCGGATTCTACACAAGTTCTCACTTCTAAGCAGAATAGCTTGCTTTATAAGATGCTTCACGAAACACCATTGTAATGTAATTGTCGCCTCAAAGCTGTTCAAATGTTTACGTAATGAAACGATACGATTACCGACGAGTTTGAGGGAGGAAATAGTAGATTATAATAGGTGAGTAGTCGTCGGCCATTCTACCATCTCATCCGGCGCACACTGTTCATTGAGGTTACTTTATTCGTAGAGAGTTGAGGGCATATGGCTTAGCTGCGATAGTTATTAGCTTGTAAACACCAAAAGTTGGGCAAGTATGGGCTGTTTTCCAGGTCTAATGTTTTTTTTAAAGTGTACAGGGGTTTAGGCTCGTTTGGGTGTCCGGTTGGTCAAAATTACGCGGATCTATCGGACCTAGTCAGCTGTTGGCAAAAACACTCACTTGTCGGCATGTCCTTTGGAATTCCAGAAGAGGTCTTGAAATAGGAGATTTCGTCCAGATCTGTTCGCTCATTATATGGTGCAACAATGTCAAAGGCTCCGCTAGGTTTAGCTAGGGGAGTAGAAAGCGAAATTACGGCATAACTATTCTCTAAATTTTTGTAACATCCAGAAGTTACACTCTTATTATTTTATTTTTCTTGAGTGCTAGAGCAGTTAAAAGTAGAATTGAAAAACTTTCAACGGTAAGTAGATGGCGATTTGCCACCCGCATTGTCATAAATTTAGTTGAAACTGCTTTCAACGGGTAAAATGGGCGTAGCTGTGATTTACAACTCTCAAAGGTACATAAACTCCGGCTCACTTTGACGGCATAAAGTTTTCGCTTGCAAATGAGTGGGTGGGGGGCTCTTTTGTCGGTTGCACTCCTGCTTACAACAGGGACATCTTGTGCTCCAATTCAAGGCATTGACGATAGGGTCGAAGTTCACTGCATTAACGAATATCGTCAATATTGTCAAGGAAAACCAAACGGACTAAAGTGAGTCAGTAGATTTGCATGCGATACACTTTAAGATGCTAAATTTTTCCCTTTCAATTAATTATCGGTTACGCTGGATCAAAATGGTAGTCGTTTGTGTTTTCGCTTTTTCTGACTGAAGACTACGATTTGCGTGGCACACCACGCAAGAATTCTCCAAATGACCTAGGAAAACAATCATCTATGCTTTTGACTGGGAAAATTTAAGTTATTGTAAATTAATGAAAGCTGTGACAAGCGCCTAGATTTTTGCTACAGGTGTAGTTGTCAAAATTGGGAAAGATTCTTCAAGGTTGGATGGGGAGTTTAATAGTTTATAGTCTTCCGAACTAGCGTGGATTTGCTCTCCCATTTCGCTGAAGGGATATAATTCCTTCTTAAAGGTTTAGCGATGGATGTCGTGAATGCAAGTGCGAGAATGGTGCTGTCCTCTGCAAGAAGGGTGGGTGTAGGTTTTTCGCTCGCCCTGGTCAAGATGTCCTGGACTACTGTGAAACAGTCTATCAGAAGGTGAGTTATCGTCATGGTTTGTCGAGCAAATATTCAGTATGCAAGTATTTTTGTGTCGCTTTGCCCTAAACGCTGTAGTTTCTCTCAACACTTAGAGTGACTCAGCAGCGTGAGAATTTGGTGTTTGAGGTCAAAGTGACTTTAAGTAACTCTCTCAACACTTTGACGCCACGTACATTTTACATTTTCCTGATCAACCTACGATGAACAGTTTAAAGCGTGAAGTGAATTGAACATACTTCTAAACCAGATAAAATAAGGTATTCTAGTAATCTAGATGCATTTCAGTTCGTCTACTTAGGAGCACAGGTTTCGGTGCCTCAGATAAACGATAGAGCATCCGAACTGTGGACAGTCATTACCTGTACCTCCTACTTCTGGGTTTGTGGCCTAAGTGTAACAATTTAATACTTTCGATTTGCTTTTTAATTCTGTGCTATTTCCTCATTCAATTTGATTTGGGAAACATTTCACTCGCTCTGCAATATGTGAGCAAGCACAATAAACATCTACAGCAGCCTTTAGGCCACCGCGTTGAGGATAACGCCTATTGCACGCAATTAAAATGTTTAAAAAAAAATAGTGTATAAATTACAAAAGCGAGTCATTTAAATGCTAAATGGAAGTGGTGATACAGCATAACAAGATGAGTTATAGTTTCGCTAATTGCGTGCCAACCTCTTTATTACATTCCACTACTTTCACTGCTAGGGTACTACTAGAGTTACACTGGAGGTGATTTTCACCTGCCTGGAAATGACAGCAAAGAGGGTGGGAATGCGTTAACCTTGGAATGCATCCACAGGAATCAAGATGCCGAATACCTAAATAAAATGTGGTGTAGGACAGACGCAAATGATTATTTTTTTACTTCCAGAATGCTCAAAAATTGGCCGCTAAAAGGAGAGAATTATCGGGAGCGGAAACGCAAAATAATGCTACTGCCAAGGTTAGTTTAAAATCGAACAAATTCGACGAACTGACTGATCATGAGAAAGTGGAAGCTGCAGCAAAACTCCAAAAACTCATGGAAACTTACATCTCCAATCAACCTGAAGGATCTACCTTAGGAAGAGTTGAAAAAACGCCCTACCAGATGAACTTTAAAGACACTATCGTCGAAGAAGAAAATGAACAAAAAGGGGGTGTCGTAGCTTTGAAACCTACTTCACTTAAAGAATCGCCGTTCAATCGTAGTGTTGCACCTGAACTGAGCGAAGCTGCGTCGCAATCTGGGTCAGCTTATTTGGATAACTCTAACGGTGACATGGTCTCAAATTACGATACGACTCGAACCCATGTGCAGAAAGAGAGTCACTCGCGTCAAAAGATACCGCGTAAAAGATCTAATCAGTATGACATTGATAAACACTTTGGTTATGCCTCAGAATTTCGAATCAAATCCAGCCCTGAATACGATAATGATGGCGCAGTTGGTGACACCACTGTGAACAGACCCTCCAGTTGGCCACTCCACTATGAGCGCGGAAGTGGTCACAAAGGCTCTACTATCGATAGATCTCCAGAAATCGCTTCACACGGTCGCAATGGGCTCAGAAATAGGGACTTCATCAAAAATAAACTGAAGCAAAGGGAGAGTAGGAGCAGGCTACTGGCTCACACTGCTCATCACGCGCCAATCTCATTACCCAAGCATCCAGCCAAAAAGCATGCTCGAATTATGGGCTTACCTCAGAATTGGCCGCAACAGGATCAAGACTTCTGGAGCAAGCGTTTAGATGCTTTTGGAGAGCGTTACGACTTCCAACCCATCCACTATTATAGGGGTTCAAAACACATTGTCGGTAATAAACACCAAAACCATCAGAGGCAATGGTTTGCATCTTTACAGCAGCCTCACTATCCCTCGCATCGGAAGTCTCGACTTGAAAAAGATGCGATTTTTGATGTTGGACCTTTTCCTTACAACCACGATGATGCTATGAAGTCTGCCAACATTATGGAACAGAATGTGAGACGGGCTCACCCTGATTACGTCCGATTGGAAAATAATGAGGTGGACAATAAAGAGTATCAAGAGGAGCTCCTGAATGAAATTACAACCCTTGCGGCCTTGGGTAATATGGCAGTTAACCTCTTAATCAGCGAGAGCATTTCGAAGAACAATTCACAAGCACTGAAGGTGCGTAACACTAGTGAGTTCAACTATATTGTGGCTATGATTGAAGAAAACATTCAAGCAATAAAGGTCGAAGTTGAGAAATTGTCACGACAAACTGCTGCAGAGAGACGAAAGTTGCTCAGAGACATCCCTAAACGGCTCAAACATCTTATAGACTGGACTGAGAAAGCCTCAACCATGTTGAGCAATGCAGATCAGGGCGATGACGCTAAAAGCGAACAAGTGAACGAGATTCTCATTGTAATGGAAGATATTTCTTCTGATATATCAGCAGCCATTGAAAGTGATATGGACAGTGCTGATGAATCTCATCACATAGAAGGAGAAGAACACCTCTACTATGATGATAACACAGCTGAAGCCAATGAAGCAGCTCTACTGGAATGGAAATTCACCCAATGCATGATGCTCTGTTCGCGCTGCTTCAAGACGGCATGATACCACTGGGTTTTGGGTTAACATTACATGGCTAAATAAATTAAAATTTTACAAGAAAAGTTAACGGTGTTCCTCAGACATTCATAAGTTTGGGCTCATTTTCATGGCATTAGTGATTTGGTGTTCACGCGTGACTTGTAGCACATTGCAAATTTTGGATCAGAATCAGAATCCGCTGCCATGCTCAATATTCCATGAAAAACTTAAGACGAAATAACTTCACATCATCAATCTTTAGCTCTAAATCGTAGTATTACCTCCGGGTGTGGGTAACACAGTGGTGGTTGCTTCACTTTTGGAAGAAATTGATGATCTCAAATCAATTGTTTTCGAAGAAAACATCTCATCTATTTAGATGGCTTTGAGGAGGAAGTCCAGGCATGCCTATTATGGCAAGCGACCCGATGCGGAGTATGAAGGGAAGCTGCCACCTCTCCCACAGGCACGTGCACACACGTGGAAGCTCAACGACTTCGCCTCGCCGCGCCATCAGCGTGCGACCGATGGCACCGGCAGAAAACAAAACCAAAGTGCGAGAATAGACGTCGGTGTAGCTTTACTAGAATGGCTGTTTTTGCATCTCATCGCCCGTATAAGCCGAAGCATTTGTGCTACCAAGTGAAGTGGTGAGCCTATGGTATGAATTTAAGCGTACCTATGCAGTAAAAACGTCACCTTTTCTAACTTCGTTGTACTGTCAAACTGCCGATCCCTGTCAGTTTGGCATTTTTGAACCTAGACCACGCTTATCAAATGGCAGGACAATTTTTCTACAATTTGCCTGATGACCCAGTGAAAATGTGCGAGTAGTTCAGCTTGTATTCAAATAATCTTCATTCACAATCTGTTAATAAGAATGACAAAATATTCACACTATTTAAAAACCATTCCCCTTGGCATAAGTTGTTGGTTGGACCATTTATGAAGTGTTATGCTTTTCAGGAAGACTTGTCCAAACATTCAAAAAGTGAAACGCAAAGAAGATAATGAAGAGAACTAGTCAATTGTTGTGCATCACGAAAGCATGCACACAATCGTGTCTTGGAAGTGACAAAGTCACTGCAATACTTTCATTGTAACCATGGCGATGACTGTCTCCAGGCAAGAAAATGAAGAAGACGATGAATGGCGTTTAAAGAATTTATTACATGAAGCATAACCTCACGAGACAAGGCTTGGTACAGGTATGATGCTGAGGATTCAGTCACGCAAGGGCTAAGCAAGCAACCCCGGGCGACTGAAATCCGACATTCACCAAGCGTTAACTGTGCTGCCTTCGCTAACTCATCCACAGACCATTTTGGAGTTCATAGTTGGCCATATTCGACCCTATTTTCGAGGCAGACAAACTGAAGACCCCTTCCAGTAACTCAGCCCTGGCACAGAAACCAAATTCAGCTGTGTAAAGCCGGATCAACAACCTCAAAAGTCTTTCACTTTTAGAGATAAGCGGTACAACGCCACTCTACTTTCGTGGAACAGCTATAAGGTTGCTGCGCTTTTTGCCCCATTTAACTGTACCGATTGAGCTTATTTTAGACGGGAAACATGGCCATCACATCGATCGTGAAGAAGATTGTAGGAGAGACTTAGTGGAAATAATCATTAGTATTCCAATAATAAGGAGTCGACGAAACAAAAACAATAAAAGGCGGAGGCAGCTATAAAGGCGTTTCAGTGCGTGGGTAGTTTGGCCGTGTTGGCACGAGCATGCGGTTACACAATCACGAGCAGCCGCAGCTAAGATGTAGTAGTTACTGTCGATACTAGCAATTGTAGAACTTGAGCATTATTTATGTGTGCGAGTGAGTCTTTGTGCCTACGCACACATGTGGAATTTTCGAAACAGGACAAAAGGACCGACAAAGTAGAAAAGTTAGACAAGGAAAAGAGAGAAGACGCGGGTGCAGAGTGGAGTTGGGATCATACTCTCAGGTATAGAAACGGAATGAGAATGAGTGAGAAAGAGCGAATTTGGTGGCAATAACCGATGGAAAGATTGGAAGGGGCGCGATGGCCTCTTATTGGGTTTTCTGATGCAGGGCTTGACTCATGTCTCGCGCCAGCTGCAAATGTATCTGCTCCTCCTCGGCAGTTCGGTAGGTGCGCATCGAATCGATTATTGACTTGGAGGAGCCGAAGTACACATCATTTAGGAGGGACCTCATTTGGTTCTCGAGGTTCTAAAATAGGGGGATCATAAAACAACATATAAGAGTGGAATTTCAGATATCAGACGTAACATACCTCGAAGATGTATCAAGAGTAAAATATTACCATGAGGATTAACCAGGCTTTTATCAAGTATTAAAGCTAGAAACGCATCAGAGATTGGGTTAGTTTAATTCACTGGAAGATGGTATGGATTGCTATTGTACCTACGTTAACAAATGGACTTGTGAAAAGGTTCGACAAAAAGTGAAATGTTGTGTCCATTCTTTGGACCGGATTACGCAACAGCGGGCATTCACGAAAATAATTATGGTGGTTTTCTAAGAGGTGACTATGGTAACCAGCTTCTCCCATTACTCCTACGAAAAATACTCAGTACGATGGCATTCAGACTTTCTATGAGAATGAAACATCGTTAGCTGCGAATGACTTTAATTAACGACAACAGTAATCAGATAAGAGCACATCCAATAGAGTGTGAAGGTTATAGATACTTTTCAAGCTATTTCAATGTTATTCCTGAATCCGCTGACATAAGAGCCGGTTAAGCACGGTTCAACTTGCCAAGGCATGATAAATGGGGGAGTTTCAACTTGTGCACATACTCAAAATTTTATCTATGAATGCAGAGTGCGGGCAAGAGTAACATTCATTTAAAACCTATCTGTCCTTTAGTAAGTGTTGATAAGCGGCAAAAACAATTGCGACTTTAAAAGAAGTAAAGACAAATAATTCGAAATAGCATACCTCTACCATGGAGCCAATGTTACTGATATGTTGCTTCTGATCGGTAAGAGTAACCTCATTTTCCTTCATACGACTAAAGTGGCCGCCTAACGCTGAAGCTCCACACTCGGATGTGTTCGTATCTATCCACATTATGACCGTGCTTGTCAGCTTGTAATGGGCCGTCTTGGCCGTCGAGTGTTCCTATCAAGAAGAAAAAAACGTTTAACCAAACAAAAAACTGACAATCAACAGCAAAATTTTACAATTCGGAAACAGGTAACAGCTGATGACCAAATTCTTTCATCAAACATGTTTTGTAAGATTCAAATTCATACACAATCCTACCTGAACTTCAACGATATGGACGGAGTCCCAAGACCCACTAACGGAGACTGAGTTTCCAGTCTTTTTAATGAGAATCGCCATTGCAAAACCCTGATCCAGGTCCCAACAGTAGACAGAAGAAATACCGCCCTCGAAATACCTAGACGGCAAGCGAAGGAAAATAGTCACGGCGACAAAACGAAAGCGAAAATTCGAGCAATAGCAGCTAGTTAAATAATTATAAAGAACCGAGAGATTATATTTTGGTTTGCTTAACAAACACCTAGCCCGAAAGAGGAGTAGTTCAACCTAGGAACAGGCGAATTGGAACTTAGAAGGTGAGTCAGTTAAAAGGATGATACATTAGGCGTTCAAACATCTAAGTACAAACTGGTGTGGTGATGTCAGAGGAAGTATGGGAAGTAAAATTCGGCTCACATCTCACGGTACTGGTCAAAGGCATTATTGGCATCGATTTCAAGAGCACGTAGACGCTCCGAAGGAAGAACGCCATCATCAAGTGGCGGGTCATAAACATTAGTCCAAGGCGACCGGTACGAGTCGCCATCACGATTGAAATCAGAGAGTAGGTAATCTCGACCGGCTTTTGAGTCCCTCTTAATCTTCATTGGCTGATCAACCATACTGAGAACAGCATCAGAAATCTGTGGACAGATGTCGAGGACGCATTGTAGAACGCGTTCGAACTTTTGTGGAGGCATCCTCCGTAGTAAGTCCAGAGCAGAATTTATTTGATCATCGTGCTAAATTAAATAAAAATGTCACATTATCTATAACGTCGAGAGATAGCAAAAAGAAGACTCGAAACAAAACAATACATAGTACCTATGTTGGTCAGCCCATATCTTAACAACAGACAAAAAACAATAAAAGCAACCGGATCGCTTCTGTCCGACTAACTCAACGAGTTCACGCAGACATATCCCTAATACCTTACTCACAGCTAATCGCAACAAGAACAGAAAACTTAAAGCTCCAAAACACTGCTTTTTACACGTCCAATATTGAGACATGCTAAAAAGCAGGCATGGCCAAGCATAAGAACCTTAAAATCTCTTTACAGGACAAAAAGGAGACTAGGTATTAATTTAAGACCCAGTCAATTAAGAAGCAATAAAAAACCGATGGGCTAATGTCACGAAAATGCATTGTATAATACGTTGTTGAACGTCTACTATAGCTTAAATCTCAACACGCTACACCACAAATAATGAAAGTCCCACCCACCGATCCAAGCATTGCTCTTCCGCAAACCACTCAAAACTGGCTCCCTGCGAGAAAGTACCTTCAACAAAATATTTAAATAAGTAGTAGGATTTTGAGTTTGTCATGACATGATTGTGTAGGATAATACTTCTAAGTTGCGGTAATTTTCGAAGCTTATCAAAATTTTTATCTATCATGTAGCGTTTGGATTTGTGAGGTTTATTTGTTTTTAAGATTGCAGCAATCACGATGCTAACGCATTTCTGTTATAAAGTTTTGGGAGCCTTATTACTAATGACATGTTTTTATTTCTTTACCTTAAATCCCTGTATATTATGCACAAAAATTTTATTCTGCCAAACTGGTCTTATGCTCCAAAGGCTATATGTCTCCTTGACACGATAATTATCGGTTATTGGATGTTTGGATGTTTGACTCTCTCATTATGGAATTATGAGGTGGAGGCAAGATATCAGCACAAACCCCATGCTTGTGAGGTTTGAACGGCTTTCTCGTGACTAGCTTGCACACACCTCTGAATGTGCTCAGTTCCCCGTTCAGCCTGTGTCCTTTTAGAGATGCCAAATGAACCATTTCAGAGCCAAACTCACTTATTAAAACTAAGCTGAAAGGCCTGAAGAGCGAAGTGGGAGCAAACACAGCAGCTATTCTTAGACCTTTCGTCACTGGTCATGACTGATTCTCCTATATGCATCATATGCTCATTTTCCGCTTAATGTGCAGCGTTCAGTAGCAGAGGTCAGATTCAACATTCAACTGTCACGAAATCGTGATGGATCACAGCAACAGAGCAGATGAAAAATTATTATATGAGAAATTCAAAACTCCTGAGATGTTACGAGGCCATAGAATTGCAAAAGATTTCAAGCAATTCGACTCCAGCTGTGTTCTCAACATCGAACCAATTTAGCGAATTTTCCACAAACCTCTGCGCCTATAATTGCCCTCTTTCATTCCTTACAAACCAAAAATTTGAAGCGATCTCACTACCATATGGTAAGCTAGACTTACTCCTACTCGTGTTTCTTTCCACCATCCGTCGAAGTAACGTTAAGACCAATCGACCTTTCATTCAAATGTGCGCCCCAGTCTTAGTAACTTACCTAAGTGGGTTTCAATCCGCATTTTTCATACACTGCTATTCGTATACTATTCCTTTGGCGGGGAAGACATTTCATTCTCCTCGTTGGGAAACAGTACTTATTATGCTTGGTTCGCCATTGAGTTTTGGATTGGTGACGCGCTATCAAAGAAGGGGGTGTGGCATTCAAGGATAATAGTTTTATATTATACGATAACGAAAACCCTTTCTTGCTATCTGAAAATAGGCACATTCAAAGCCATTTAGCTGCTGAAACGAGGATGCATAAGTTTAGCGAATAACGCTTGAAATGAAGAAAGGTGGTGCACTTGTTGGGATGACTTGTAGCTCAAGCTGCAAAATTAGCGTTAGGGTAAGCTCTTGGATTAGTTTTGCACTAGTGGGAAAGTAGCTGCGCAGATAAAACCGAGCTCAAGGGGCCGAAAGTGTCCGAGCAATTCACGGTCTTGTTTCACATCCATCCGGTATTGAACGTTTGAACAGAACCTGCTGTTGCCCATCTCTCTTGATCTTGGTAATTCGATCCTGTAAAGCGATAAACCTTATAGTCTCAAAAATTGGCTTAGTGGACTGGTATAATAATTGTAGCCTCGATGGTGTCTTGGTCATTCCCTGTTGTCTAATTGCAAAGAACTTAAATACTATCAATAAGTACTTTCAGCACATTTTAATGATTAGAAACTAAACATTCGAATGGCAGAATATTTATCTACTTCCTAGGTGTTTGCTCACATTCAAAATTTGCGTCATTTCTGGAAGGTGGGGAAAAAATCTTGCAGTAATTTGGGATATAGCGGCTAGGATAGAGGTTAAGGAGTGTTGTAAAGTTGGATGAAATGAGTTTTTTGCCTGAATTAAGTATACTGTCCCAGCGGTCAGGTTATCACTAAACCGCACACAGATCGAGTTATAAGCGACCAAACACAACATCTGTACTTGTCTTTTCAGCCCATAAAGCCATAGAACGCCTACCTAAGGGCATATTTTGAGCCAGCACTTCTCCGTACCATGTCAAGACTGTTATGATCACAGATTTTCCGTAGCCAATAATACTTTTCGGAGGCCATCAGAACTCCATGTGACGCATAGAATTTTTACCAGAGGACAGATTTGGTACATCGCAGTTAAAGGCATAAATAAAGAAGAATAGGAATTAACATATCACTGACAGTCTATCAGATCAAAACCAACCTGAAATAAAGTTGTATTGTTGCTTGGGATTATGTTGCCGAAACTGGTCTTTAGTCTCCCGAGTTGTGGCGAAATTAAGTACTGGAGGTCGATAGACAAGACGAGAGGTAGGTACAGATTGCTGTGGCGAGATTCTGTTCCACTCACTACTGCTCTGGTAACTGCTTTCCTGATGCAACATCCTTTGCTGGTGGTGCTGCGACTGCGGTTGATATTTAGCATAACAGGTCTGCTGGGTGCCGTAGTACTGAGTCATGAGACTCGGATCATCAATGCTGAAGCGCTCAAGAGCGTTTCTACTCTCTTGGTAGGTCATTTGCTGATTGACCGATGAAGACCTCGTGCCCGGATGGGACGGCGCATTGAGAAAGTCATTGCCGCCTCGGGTGGGACTCGTGTTACGCCACGCCTCGGATCCCTGTGATAAACCAACGGGGGTAGCGAAGTGGCTGCGATTTGTGCTCATTTCCGATGCACTTTGTGGCTGGGGCTGCCCGTAGAATCCGTGACTCATGCTGGGCGAATGCATAGGTGAGTAGACGGTCTGTTGGTTTCGACCCGTTGCGTAGCTGGACCGAGGTGTGCTCTCATGATGGTAACTTTGTGTCTGACATATAATAAGGTTATTCTTTCATTGTACTTTCACTTTGGAAATTCACTTTATAGTAGAAATAAAATCTTGATCAACTGCACTTTGTTGCGTTTTCATTAACATACTTCAATGCAGTAATTACGACAACTTTATTGCGAATTTCTCCCATAAGCTTATCTTTCCCAGTATTAACTGCTAAACGACAACCGCAGCAGTCATTAATGTGGAAAGAATCCCGACTACCTGGTTTCAAAGATTCGCATACCTGTAGCAATTGCAAAATTCAGGTAGAATTGCGAAAGGCATGTCTGCCAGACGGCTAGAGGTCATGACTGTGTACGTATTGGTGTGATATCATCTTAATATTCTCCCAAATAAAGACACAGACAAAAAATTCAAATTTAATGGTACCATCTGTCCACCCACCTATCTATCAACACACTCTCCTCCCTTCCCCACTCACTGAGCACCTTAGCCATTTGGCATCTTCGAATGATTAGCCGTAAGCATAAAACGAAAAAAAAAAGGCCAACTCTGGTGATGCTGTTTGTTCATTACAGCGATTGTGCATAGGCTGATTATAAAACTTGAGTCTATGGCACTCATTCTAGAGTTTTGCAGCTTATTGGTGATGGCTTGAGGGGTCAACAAATTCTCAAGTAGTAAATGGGCTTTGCCAGACTGTTGTATAATTCAATAAATGTGTTTGTGGAACAGCAGTAAAACAAGATTTACGATTTCCTCATGCACAGAAGTAGGTGATTGAATGAACGACGCTAAAGTAAGAAATGATGGGTGATGACCCTGTCCGTTTGCTGCACAAATAACTAACTGCACAATTTACAAACGATACTATCAGAAAAGCTTGCGACACACAAAGAGAGCTTAAAATGATTAAACAAATAAAGGCAGGAGCATGCTTTACGGACCGCTCTACTGAATGACAGTAAAATGGATGTTCAGCAGTGCGCTTTATTGATTGTAAAGCACAGACGTTTGGTTAACCAAGTTAAGCCCTTCTTTCAAGGCGGTTCATTGAAATAAAAGTACACTTACTAGAGGACTTTAAAAACTTTAAAGTAGTCTTTGAAGTTTAGGTACAACAACACAAACAGGAAAGAAATGACTATCGATTTCTTAGACTGCGTCGCCCAGATAGCGCTTCGCCTCGCCTCTACCAACACCTCAAGACTGGTGACTCACAGGTGAGAAGACCCTGGCGGGTTGCGATGCCGTTACTTTCACTTGTGGTGGCTGCACACTCATGGCGTTGAGATGTTCGTCAAGCAGTCGGAAGGAGCGCGTGCGTGTAGCCTTATCGGTGTGGGTGGGGCTGACAGCACTCGTCCACGTGCCAGCCGCCCTGAGTGGTTGCCCGGTGTAGGCCACCTCTTGTGCTGGGGTGCGCAGAAGGTGAGGTGCTCTCTGGGCCAGTACGTCCTTATCAATCCCCTGCCTGGATCACATAAAAAATAATTCAATCTTAGTGGTACAATGAGATTATACTAGATTCAATGATTTTGGGTATGCGGACCTCTTCAGTCTCCCTATGCAAGTTGATCTTGAAGTATCTTCATGTATAGATCGAGTGCCGTACATTATCTGGAAAATAAATCTCCATCAATCGGTCTACGCCCATACCAAAGTTAATTGGAAGATTACTTGCGTCAGACACCATAGGTTTGGCATTAACACTGACAGCGTTGACTCTGCAGCTTTGGATGGTTTAGTCGAAATCCCAAATGTAAAGTCGAATATGTGGTGTATACATCGAATGAAATGTAAGAACCACCAAAGCATCGGAATTGTTGGTCCCTTTCGTGCGTGTCAGCATGATTCAAGCGGTTCGGTTGTGAATGGACTGGTTTTCTCGAGACCGAAGATGCAATATTTGTCTTACTGTTACTTCGTAATTGCTACAAAGCCCCAAAGCAGTTAAAAACTTAGATAGCCATGTTCGCGTCATGTTGGGTAAAGTTAAGGCACTTTTAGACCTTGTGCCCACCAGATCCACGATGTTTTTGCGAAAATGGGACATTAATAGCGCCTACACGAGCATGATATTGCCTAAGGACCTCATCATCACCTGAGAGCAAAACGGAAAGCTCATAGAACAAAACCAAATGTGGTGTCTGTAATTCGAGTACTACTTGAAGTAGCAATTTAAGAAGACTGCAAGGAGCATGCGCTTATAAAGGTGCGAACAGTGGGTGTGAAGTAGGGCAAGAGAAGGAGGAAACGGGGAAATAACATAAGCTTATATTGTGCTACAACTTTGACCAATCTAAAATGAAATTAATAGTAGAGAATGCGGTAAACAACAGCAGGAGTCAAGGTAAGAGAGAAGTCAATCCGGAAGACTAATGATAAATGGGTAAATAGCATACTTGACGACTAAGAAATCCAGTTCATTCCCAGCTCGCAGAATTTCTGCCTTGATTCGAGAGTGCTCCTTCTCCTGAACCGGCGCGTCACAGATGCTCACAACAACGTCGCCAACTTCTAGACCAGCTTTTGCAGCAATGCTATGCAGTGTGACCTACGAAGCCAACATTCATGCATTCAGTGTTTTAAATGGTAGTATCTCATTGCACCGTGATGCAGGACTTTTAAACCAATACAATATAAATATATTAAGGCAGGTTGGTAATATGAGTGACTTAATTGCTTAAACTAAAAGACTGATTACAGACAGGTAAAAAATCTAAACCGTAGAAAAGACTTGAAAGAAATCACGTCTACATGCTGTACCACTTTCTCGCATAGCGCTGAGCGTATTTTGTGTGACTGAAGGCAGAAACGGCTGCACAGGACGTGATTTTTGTTCCACTAGCCCATTCCATGAAGCAGTTAAGCGCTAGGCATAATTTAAAAGCTAAAATGCAGGGTTGCCTTAAAATGGCAAACAATGAATGCCGAGGAGGTCAAACAGACCTCACACTAACGCTCTTGATTCGCCTCTAGCACATCAATCCGGTACCAATGACAAAGTAGCACCCACCCTCCAAGAGTGGACACAAATTTAGTGTTAAAATTCCAAACCAGGACAGGTTGTGTTGAACAAGTGTGAGCAAGTGGGAGCATTCTCTTCAACGTCCAGCTTTTCAAGACCAAATATGCACGAATGCAGGGGACTGTGGAGAGCATAGCACTTTATTCGTAGTGTTAGAGAAATTGTTTACAATGGTGTCATAACATTACTTTAAGTGTTGACAGTAACAGAATCTGATACCAGTTTGTTTACTTCTACTGAACTATGCACTGCAGTTGTGTAAATAATAAACAGCATTAATGCTGTTTAAGACTTGCAAGTTTGAAATAAGATGGTGGAGAGTTTGGAATCGTATAGGAAAGAGCAGTTAATTGTAAGAAAAAGATAGAAAATTCCTGAATTTCCTCTGAACATTTCAGACTCAACCCAAATCTTCACAAAATACCATAATGCTGATTGTTTACTCCCTTGGCTAAAATAAGTCATGTGTTGGCCGGGCGCTTAATTGAATACTGGAAAAAGCATAGTAAAACTATGAGCATTGGTAGAATTAAGACCTACTCCAGTCGATTTTAGCATTCTAACACCATAAGGGGTTAATTTGCTTCGAGCCACACAGAGACGTTGCTCTGCTGCCCAAATTGAGCGTGGCGGCTCTGTTCCGAGCTCTACGAGGAATGGCAATTGCGCAGGCGGGTCGCAACACTACGCATCGGCGACCGTTGAAGGAAAGGGCGAAGGCGCGCACCTCTTCGCATTTGTAGAGTTTCACTTCAGCTGGTCGACTTAAAAGTCCCCTCACGCAGGTTTTAATTTTTAAGGGAAGTCAATATTTGTGAAGTCTTTGAGTGCTCGATACTACTAGAATTCCCTGGTGGCCATCCTTATGACAAGAGCCAGTACAACGGGTGAGACTGCTGCAGGCATTCGGTTCCATATCTATTGTAGGTACGAAGCCCCAACTAATGAAAAGCAAGAATTGAAATTTGCAAAAAAGAAGCGCATGGTGATAAAAGTGCTCTAAATGCCATTATCTCCAAAATGTGCTTCTTGATCAACAACCATTCCATTTCTCTTGAGGATTCAATAAACTGAGCTTGTTAAAAATGTGTAATAGGAAAGTGAAAAAAACACAATGAATACTAACCAAAATGTAATATGCAGGACCTTTAATTGAAGCCAACGGGGTTTGCATCACACCGCACTACCGCATCCAGTCCACCACTATCACATACACACACGGTTTTGGTGTCAGTAAGAATGCTAGAGAACCTCAAGAATGTAATTGTATGGTCTAGAGTTCAAACTAAAAGCTCTGCCTCCCAAAAGTGTAGTTTAGTGAGATTACAACCTTGACTTGCATTGCCCCAAGTTGTGGTCTTTCAGTGTTTGCCTCGGTAATGCCAGCATCAAGGTCAAGGTACAATTTTAAAAGTACAAAAATACAAACAGCTGAGTGACCTTAACAATTCTTTGATTGGTCTCACAAGCTCCAAAAGGTGAGCGCTTCAACACTGAACTACACCAAAGCCAACCACCACGAACAGTTCACACCAAATTGCAAAAAGGTCTGAGAACTTGCCGAGTGCGGGGCGGCTTTTTGGAAAACTGAAGGAACACGAGACTTCTGCCGTACAAGGGATGAAACAAAAGCTAACTTTTAATCAAAAGTATTTCACATTAATCATTTGCTAATGCCGATGGAAACATCCGCGAAACCGACAGCAACCGAGAGTGCACTTGGTGAATTTAATAAGTGGTAGCAAATGCTGCCAAAAGTGAAATGGGTTGCAGTGTGTTGCTGCAGGGGCGACTTAGTACTCAGTCCAACAAAAAAGGCAAAGGCATTAATTTGGCCATTTTTGTCTTGGCGGCATTTCACCACCTTGTCAAAAGCATAATTTCCAGCTCATGTCTGCGATTTATCTCCATCTATTCAAAGCATAAAGATGTCGTTTTTTCAGAGGTCAATCTACCAAATTGCTGGATTTGTACAAAAGAAGAGATGAGAAGACACGAAAACGGCGTTCAACATAATCCAACTGATTCATTGCAACAACTTGTTAGTACCAGATTTGTTGAAAGTATGCCAGTGATGGTGACAACAATCAGGTCTCCATCTGTGGAGATCGAAAGCAAAATTGTTTTGGAGCCAAATCAGACGACTACCCTGAAGCGACTATTTTAACCTATTGGTGGTGTCAAAAGAATGCCCTGCTACACCGTTCAAATTGTCAACTCTGGCTTGACACAAGGATATGTTGCTAGCGATTTAGACAGAAGCAAGCAAAAACTATGATACAATAAATTTCACGCATATCTTGAAAAGATGCCTCAAAGACGTGCAGCCAAGACCCAAAAAGCACGCCACCTTAGTGAGTTGGAACCGAAAAACCACACATTACATCGTTAGAGGGAGTGGAAACGGTCATTGACACACTTTTAGATGGATGTAACCATTAAAAAGAAGTAATTAAAAACACTTCTGAATGACTGAAAAATTGACGCACATTTCAGAAAATATTTCGCAAAATTTATAGCAAGCAGAAGTGCCCGTTTTAAAATGGGTGACTGCTGGAAGATGTAGGCCGGTTATTCAACGTTTTGCTTTGCTTCGCTTCGTCAAGTGAGCTGACCTCCGAGTTACATCGGAGGACACCTCCTTGTCCAGTGTCAGGTCCTCTTCCCTGCTCATGGTGAGTTCAGACGTAGTGTAAGTGATACGGTGAGGTGATCGCAGTCTTAAGTGACAGTTGCCCTTGTTTCTGCTGATGGATAAGAAATCTTAACACAATGCAAGAAGTGCTCACTGATACGTCTACCTTTGCCAACCACCTGGATTCCGTCGTCTGCTGAAAAGTGTTTACAATTAAAGTTGCACAAGTCGTGAAATATCTGGAATAAATTTTTGTCGAAGCTGTTTACGGTAGCTGTGGGAGAAGTCAATTATGCGCACTCACAATACCTACTCCACCTCTCTAATAAATGAGGGTAATTAGGATAGAAGTAGCTTGGCAGCTCAAATGCGGGAACAGCAGTGAGAAGGAGTGAACGCGAGATTGGATCCCCGTAAAACTGGTTTAAAACCTGGCAGACGATGAACATATGCAGCGACCTTGACTCTATTAGTGCCCTGAATTTTAATTTGTTCACATTCAAGTAACATCTTGGGAATGACTTGTTGATGTATGCCAAACATTCCTACTGAAGTCATATTCAGTCAGTGGTTTCAGTCATGACACAAAGAAAAAATTGGTTGCGTCCAACAGATCGGAACCAGTGGATAACATAGGTACGATGGGGAAAAAAAACGAACGCACCCTGCTTATGAACGGTGGACAGCCGTAATCGGCGCCACCAAATATCGCAAAGCCCCATGGCGCCTCAGAACCAGGACGACGCAGGCGGATCATCATGGGGGGTCGCGAGGTCTGAGAAATCACCCCAGGTCCTAAGTACTGTGACGGCGAAACCTCCTTTACTGGCGATTCGGTAGACTTACCAGATTGACCACCACCCCCGAAGGGGACACAGAAAGTCATTGGAGGTGTCGAGGTGACTGCTTTGAAGCCAAATTTCTTGGACTGTGGAGTAGGATCGTTTGACCGATCCAGCTGCTGAGGTCGCTCAACCATTGTGGTATCGCATTGGCTTACCGGATGCACCGTGGGCTGTCGATCAGCCTGCTTACTTGTGTTGGTCTCAGATGACCCGAACGGTTGCGGTGATACGTTTTTGTAAATAGTCGCGACTCTTGGGGTTTGTGTGGATAAAGCGGGAAGTACAGAAATACTTGAAGCGGTGTTTTGATTGCTGTGATCGATTGCAAAACCACTCACTGAGACAAGCTTCGGTGCATCACTCGCTTTTTGTAGGTTAAGATTTGAGAAAATAGCAACCTGTTCTTTCACGGAACGTGGAACCTCTTCGACCACCTCGCCGTTTGAAAGAGGCTGTGGTGATGGTTGAACTTCCCCTGACATCAAAGCAGGAGCTTTCATTTCCTCTTTTGGGAGCTCTTTGGGCTCAGATTCATGAGCCTCTATTTTGGCTGACTCTGGGATGGGCTCCACTTCTCCACCTCCTTTGGTTTTCACATCGTAGGATACAAAATCATCTTCCTTTTCATTCGACTTATCCTCTGTCTGGTTTATTTCGACTGTATATTCAATGACCAAGTCCTTGTCATCATTTTCATCTTTGTTTTCAGCATTCTTTTCCTCCCCTCCATCAATAACTTTTTCATCAACTTTTACACCAGCACTATCAGGCGACTCAACGGCCTCCTTATGGTCATTCGCACCCTCCAATTCTTCCTGACGCCTTTCGCTCACATCTTCTTCAGAACTGGAGATGGCAGAAGATGATGACGTTAAGGAAGACATGGATGCGCATGCCCCACTGAAAGTTTTCTGGTAAGGTAGGAACTAGCCCCAGAGGTGGGATCTTATTGGTCGAATGGCGGGCACGCACTAGACCTCCCCATTGGACTGTCAAGAGACGCGCGTGACTGTCCTGGCGGCCACGGCGACCATCCGGATACCCCGCCATTATTTTAATAATGAAAACTGGTAGAATTGCAGGGAATGTCTTCGCCGGACAGGATAATCGAAGCTAGTAAGAAAACCATTAAAGGGAAAGCTGTACATACAATTGAAGCACATTGTTGCGATTATGTAAGTTAAGAATTTTGGATTAAGGATAATAACTTACTCACAGAGAAGTGAGCTACCTAGGTTTAGGCGAAAAATAGGGCACAAAATGACTTATTCTTTTAAAAGAATGAACAAATACACAACATTACCACAACCGTCCATAAACGTCAGTAAAGTCTTACCTCATCTCTTTAGTGGATTTAGCCTTTCTATGTGCATTAGCGCTAATAAATGCGATTGAGCAAAAGGATATTGCAACCAGAATCTATCGTAGTAGCTTATGTATTCTTAATAAAGTGCCTCCGTGCGCGTGGAAACACTGTAATCACCCAGGGCCGACAGGGATATGTGCAATAGGATACATTCGCGCAAATATGCTCGCTAGAAATGAGCGGTATCTTCGAGCGCATGCAGCTGAGGTGAGGGAGAAATTGTTCCTGTAAGAGGTCAAAGCTTCTTTACGTCAACCTTCTTCTACTAGAGACACTTTTCTTACTTTTTGGATAGCTCAAGTTTGATCTGCAAAGTGGTCGTTAAAAAGCCTTGTACCATTTCCCATCACAGCCTACAGCCGATCATGCAAACGTCCCTTAAACTAATGCAAATCGTTTGGCAGATTTACTGGACGAAGGGTGATGATGAAATAAAACCTGTAAACATCCACAAAAACAATGTTTTAGATGTTAATTAAATGAAATCCACACTAGTTACCTGCAATATAATCGAAGTTATTCCGTGTAAGAATTCATTAGAAACAAGTAAGAACTCGGATAATAAATTCATAAACTTCATTTGCACAAAACGGAGCCCTATGGAGATAATCAAAGTGGAAAAAAAATGTGTCGAAGCTTCACCAGCTAAAGACCATACTGGACAGAAGGGTTGGCAAGCAAATGAAAATGAAAAACGGAAGGGAAGGTAGAGGGTTCGTAGGCCTACTGCGCAGAAGGCACAAGAGGAAGATTTGAGGAGACGACTTCGAGACGCAGGTCCTCGAGATGCCGTTCGATCGCCGCCTCAAGGGAAGCCGAGTGTTCGCGCTCCGTCGTCAGAAAGTGGACTGCCAACTGCTCAACGTCATCATCGTTCCAAGTGCCCAGGCCAAAAAGGATTCCTCGACCTTTTGATGGACTTCTGGGCTGTAAAAGACCAATACTTAAACATTTTACCACTTGAACTTGTAGACTCCGCAGGTTTCGTTTCAAACTTTCCTGTTACAATGCTACGTCCATGAAATTTCTTTATACAGGTTATCGAACCTTTCGTAATTCAATGGTTACATATTGGAAAGGAGGACGCTGACACATACGAGCACCGATATCCCAAATCGCCTGTGGTCATCTAATACCAATTAAATTAGAGGCAAGTATTTTTCATGGAACCGTATCTCAAAAGACGATAAGGAGGAAGGAATCGCAACATCGAAAGTTTGCTGTCTGGGAGCTAACAGAGTACGCAGCATGTTATAGAATTTCAAATACCGCCATGCTATTTAATATATCTTATGGTGGTACGAAACATGACCTTTTTTGGTAAAAGAGCCATTTAGATCCACCACCATTACAGTTTCGCCTGATGGGATGACCTCCGGCCCATGCCATTAGACTCAAGCCCCAGCACATGCTCAAGGCGTATATTTTGCCCAAGATTCATGACTTCTTTTGCTACATCTATGTGGTCGCTTCTGATTCAGCAGCAAATTAATTTACTTCCCGAACCCGTTTAAGCGAGACTCATGCGGAGGGCATGGAGCAATACCCCTCACGGTCATAAACTACAACAGAAATGTTTTTTTTTTCAACTTTTCTAAATACTTTAACTAGAAAGGTAAGTTCTTTTACAGATGGTAAAAAGAACCCCCCAAAAACGCGAGTTCTCACGATCCCAATAACTTCAAAGCTTTACCTCAATTGCCTTGCAATTCGAGCAGAAGAGAATGGGAAGTTTGATTAACAAAGTAATGAAGACCGAAACAAAAACACACTTATCAGGAGCAGCATAGATAGGCTCCCTCACATAGATCGCACAAAATATGGCTTCACCGTATAATTTTAGAGCGAGGTAAGTGAAGTAACAAATGTTGGATACTTTATTAACTTGAGGAACAAAAAAACCCACCTCGTTCTTTGTGCCACCGTTAGCGAATGCAGAGGTTGATGTGTAGTAGGATGGCTCAGCAGCACCGCCAAACAAATGCAAAGTTTCTTCAAACTCTTTATGTTCATTAGTCGGTGAGACATTGGTAAAATCTGCTGGTGTTAAATCCACCGATGAAGGCTTGCCGTCTTCTTGCTGATCACGATTGGTTGAATTCCTGCAACATTAGGGCAAGAATAATTCTACCGGATTTTAATTGTGCAAAAAAATGATCAACATGATCCAAACTACAATAACTTTTATTTAAACTGTCTAATAAACAGCTTTGCACAAAGAAAAAACCTAAATTCTTCTTTAGAAGTGCTCAAAAACAAACCCACCTTTTATTTTAGATCTTACAAAATACTACATCACTTAATGCTTGGAGTGAAGTGCATACTAAGAGAACTCGTTGACTGATGCGAATTTCGACCTACTACCGACGCAGAATCATAATCAAGCTATTTCCATTTGTCATTGCAACTGAAAACTGCAAAGAAACGACGGATGGCAGAATAGTGCGAATATTTTGCATTGATAGTGGAATGAAATATGGGTTAGCAGGCAGATTCTAGGGAAAAAACCGTGTACCGGATGTCCCAATAAACTTGTAGTTTACGACCAAAATCCAGTCACTTTAGACAGTAGAACAATGCCAGAAAGTACTGAAGAGCATTCAGTACTTAAAACCAGTTACAACGTCGAAACCATAACTAGTGAAAAACAGGCATGGATGACAACGTGAAAGTAATAAGTGGATAAAAAACAAAGTCAAGCGACTATTCCCGACAATCACCTATGCACGAAGGAGACTGCGCTGTTCACGCACCAGCGAATGGAACTTTTGGTCAGTAAAGTGAAAAAATTAGGTATGCACAAAACATTGCATACAAAAACAGTGACATGAAATAGAAGCAAATATCTTATAAGAAAATGGCCATGTGACAGCCAAGTGAGTTAGCATGCCAGTAAATGCATCCTCCAAATGAACAATACACTTCTGAAGGGGGTATCCTGAAGATCTTTTCACATAATAGATTGAAAATAGATAGATAGATTAAAAAGAATGGTAATCAAGAAAGTTCAAATATACAACGAGTTTGGGAGGAAAAACGAAGCGAATGTAGAAGTGAGTTGCAGCAGTTTCCTTAAGAGAATGGGGAAAAAGATGAGATGAAAATGCCTAAGCGATGAAATAAGGTGAAACTTTACAAAGCTTGTGTTTGCCAAATAAATAGTTGTTGCAATTCTATCAACAAATAAATAAACGATTTCAATACACCTGGTGTAGACCGACTTTCCCCATTCATGGGGACATACTCTTCATGAATGGGGGAAGTTGGTGACTTTGAGATGGTAAGTCATAAATTTTCCTGAAGAAGGTTAAAGTAACGAGTGAGCAAATTCCGGAATACATCGACGCCAAAAACTCTTTAAAGTAAATTATGCTTCCGAAAGCAACGAATTGCTCATTGTCGTTGAAAGGCGCAAAATAGTCAGTCCAACCTCAAGTCACTATGTCGATCTATCAACCAAAGAGCGATGAGACAGCCCTCATACAAACACACGCTCAATTCAAAAACAACTTTGATGGTATTCCTGAAACTATTTGTGTTCCATTTTTGCGTTGCGTTTAAATACGAAGGTCAAGTCCCAACAGAAGATGCTGATGTTAAATCGTGCAAGAAGATTGCACTTGAAGTAATTCATTTCATTCGAATAAACATTCATGTCTGAAATAGCGGGTGAGAGCACGGATTCGTGTACGCAGGAATCGACGTCCAAGACGAGGTAAAAAGTGAATGAACAGCTGCCTCTGTGAAACACCCACCCTCCGCATATAATCAATGCAAAAGGAATTCACCAAGACTCGCAGGTTTGGATGTAAAGGCAAAAAGGACCAGGCGCATTGAATGGGCTGTTTTTGGTGTCTGCTTGGCATAGCTGTCAAAGCCACAACTGACTAACGTTGGTACTAATTGCGACTGCGCTTTCAAAAGCATTAATTTGAAAGGGGAAAAATTAAGGCATGACATTTGCAAGGAGGCTGTCAAGATCGCATTCACCAAGCCTCGACTTGAAGGGTTATTTGAAACGAAACTAAATATGGTTAACTGGCAAGAAATGCTAATTCAAAAGCAAAACTTATTGCTACCCTATTATTTATGCATTTTTAGCAATATGGCAAATCATATAGACGTTATCATACAGTTTGTATTTGTATAAGGAAGGCATTATTCATAACTACGAAATCCAAAAAAACTAATTTCTAAAAATAGAGTGCATTTTCAACCACTAGCAAAGGATATTTGAGGGCCCGCACTAGCACAGAGGGTATGGGAGAACATCGAAAGTGCTAAACCAAGTTGCAAATAATATGAAAGGTCAAGGGCACAGGCCTGCCTATACATGAGTTCCAAATCGTGTTCCTTGTTTGACGACCAAAGTGGAGCATGGTGAGCTGCCTCAGACGTAGAGGTCATGGCAACCACAGTAGTGGCAGGTACCGTGACAACAGCGACGGCGGGATAACCTTCGATGTCGCTGACTGTCAAACTCGTCTGATTCGCCCGTACTGCGACTTCCTGAGGTGGGCTTAGATGAACCGACTAGAAAACAGTAACCTCGCTGATAAGAATGGAACACAAGTAACCACCTTCATTACCAGCTACAATCACCACTTCGTATTTTGCCTCAAACTAGCGAATACTACGTTCGAATAAGAACAAAACTTACTTATTTGGAGAAAGACAGGATGAAATAAGCCATTTCTTAGTAAATGTCAGACCGGTACTTATAAACAAAGAAGTGTCGACTCAAACTGCCACCATTGCTTATGAAGCTGTTGATAAACTCTCCCAAACATTGCACAAAAATTTGCGATTTGGAAAATCAAATAGTTGAAGAAGTTACCGCCGCCTATTATTAAGGAAGGCAAAATTATGCTCTCGACAAATCAATTGGTCATGTCATTTCTGTTCCAGCCTTTGTGACAGTTTATAAAATTGTGAACGTTAAAGTGGTACATATCACGATCACTTTTAAAATTAGATGAGACCCACACTACTCCTTAGCTGGCTAATCCATTGGGTTTCAGCAGAGTTCCAGTCGTCCAGGAGAGCCTGGACGTTTGTACCGCCCTCGTGAGAGGCATCGCCAATATCCACAGACACATTAACCTAAAATCAAAGCGATATGCAATTGGTAGCAATGAGTCTACACCAACACTGGGAAATAGCCAATTCTTCTACGATGAGGCCTGCGAGACAGGATAGATTATTAAAAATAGTGGGAAATGGAGTGTATTCCCAAGAAGGAAGCTACAGAGGTTTTGCTAATGCACAAACAGCAAACAGTTGCGGCAAGGTGAAGACAGCTAAAATGAATTTGCAGTTAACAGTGAACTCTTGATGATCACGTAAAAGGCTAATACAGTACAGTAAGTGAGTGGCCACTCCAATCCCTCAAAATTTCAAGGAAACGACTAAAAACGGCAGACGATTTCCAAATTTCGTATTAGCAACAAAGGCCTGGGAAATAAAAACGAATGCTAAAATCAATGTGCTCCTTTAATAAGGGTATCCGTCGGAGCAACCTAGTTTTAATCATTAAAGGAAATGTACAAATGTCACATAGCAGAAAGGACCTTACGTTATTGTGCTTTTCTTAATGGAAATAAAAACTGGATTAAGATGCAAACCCACTCAAGTCTTCCGACAGATGACATTACAGCACCGTTAGTTAAAATTCCTCAAGGCGTTAAACATGTGGCCTAAATTGCTGAATTACAGGACACAGCTGTAGTGGCAGCGAAACTCACTTCCGTCTGCGTGGCCAAAGGGGAACCGTTTTCAAGATTCGAGATGTTGGAAGGCTTGTTTTGAGATTCGTGTCCAAGCTCCGCAGCACTCGTCAACTCAATTTCTCTTTGAGCTACCGGTGACGCTAGACAGCGACTCCCGTCCAGTACCATTAGTGCTTCGGCAAGAAAACCGGGAATATTGTTCATGGAGGAGTTCATAAAAACTTCGGGTATCTGAATGAGTGAAGGAAAACTTTACTTAAATACACCAAGTAGACGCAACAATTTAGGGACGTAAAATGAGAATATTCAAGATGCTACCAGAGCCAGAGAGGCAACTTCACTGCTCACCTGACATTCTGCGGTCTGAGTTGAAACAGGCTTGCAGCTAATACCACGGTCACAATATCCGACTGGCTCGGATTGGCATGACTAAAATACATAAGGAATCACCCAACGATACGCAAAGTCCATTGAGAATTTGCAAAGAGAAAACATCGACACCTTTGACTGAAAGCTCTGCCGTTCGCGATGCCGTAGTCGGAGCTTCTCCTTCTCCAATTCACCACACTTTTGCACGAGGGCTGCTTTACTCTCTTCGATTCCCACCTTTAATTCCTCTATCAGCTTCAATGCAGCATCTTGAGCCACCTTCAGTTCTCTGAACAAAGAATAATGGTGAAGTGCATACGCGTGTTGCTTCGATGTTGTGAAATGAAAAAGCAACATCAATATGAGAAGCGGTTCAACAACTAGAAAATGCGTATTTAACAACTCAACAAACGACTTTTAACACCTGAAAGTGTTAAAAAAATTAGCTTCCTAATAGTATGGAAGCAAAGTAGGGCAGTGAATTATGGCCTAGAATAAAACCACAAACAGAAAAGCAAAGCTACCTAACGTGGTCGTTTTTCCGTGAGATTTCATCCTCGAGCTTTGTTATAATGATACTGGCTTTTGAAGAACCAGGATACTTGATATTGGTCATTGTGGCTTTGCATTGTACATCGAGCTTGAAATGAACTTGCGTGGAAGCCTCACCAGTGGAAACTTCTGCCTTTTGTGGTGACCACTGGAGCCTAAAGTTACGAGTGGCAGGCCGCTTGTTCTCCTTTTGCCTTAGAGCTCCAATTTCATCATCCTAAAATATAGTAATGTAAGTTCCAACGAATAGCCTGGGATAAGTAATAGAGTGTACCTGTAATCAGGTCTCTTAAAGCAGAAAGCAGCGGACAATGGGTGGTATGATTTCGGAATCTAGGGAAAAGCACGTGCAACTAAAGAAGAACATTATTTTGTGGTATCTCGGGCAAATAAGTTTTATAAAATATATGAAAGCGGCTTAAGTAAGCTGAAACCTAAGATTTCGTTTCAATTAAGCGAAACAATTTTGCATATTCAGAGAATAAAGCAGACAAAGAACAGAAGTCAAATTTTTACCAAATTGTAGATAACAACTTAACAGTCAAAAGAATATCAACGCACTACATTAGGAAATTCCACAAAGGCATCAAGGAGCGAAAAGAAGCCATTGAGAAACTATAAAACACACTTGTACACGCTTCAAAGCAAGTAGTTCTTGAAGCTGCTGCTCAACATTTCGTATCTGTGCGCAAAGGTCGCGTTGAAGGGAACCAAGTTGAGCCCTTTGTTCACTGATTTCCGAAGTCTTTGCGGAAATGTGCAGTCCGATTTCGTCAAAACGCCTTAAAATATCGACCGGAACGGCGGGCACATACCCACAAGCAGTGTTGCAATCAACCGGATTACTGAAGTTATCAAAAGCAATCGAAAAGAATGTGAATAAAGAGTCGAGGAGCAACAAATAATTACACTTCACTGCAGTAAATTACTTGCAATATGTCCCAACATTTCTCCTGTGAACTCCCGGAGCTCGGCATCGGGACCTCCATCTATCATATTTCGCTTGTAGCTTGCTAAGACTTTCTGACATTAAATTTGACGAATTTTTAAGACTCTCAATCTGGTGTTCGTAATCCAACTTCACTGCTTCATTGCGCTCCTTCAGATATTGTGCATGTTGATTTAATTTTACAATCTATTGTCAACTAAGCAATAAGCAACCAACCTCCACATCCTTCAATGCCACTATAGATCTCGTTCTACAGTGCATCCGTTTTTCCTCAGCTAGTTTCGCCTCAGCTGCTCTAATTCTGTTACTCCATTCAAGCTTCTTCCGTTCGACAAGCTTATCAAGGTCTATTATCAACTGTTTCAGCTCGCCTTCATAAACATCGAAATATGGAGCCAGACAGCTAAAATTTTTTGGACTGTGCAAATAAGATGCAAGCACTGCATTACCAACTCATTACGTCCTCCAGTCATACGCCCTTCGTGCGGACGAAACTGTTTGGAAATGACCTTTTTGTGTTTACAGCGGTATATTTGATCCATTTTAACAATCTAATTACGACATACGTATTCTAAAACTGCTGCATTCCAACAAAAATACTTTTTCAATAGAATTTCAAAAAAATTTTAGCTTAATCTAAATAACTAATATGACTGTTGTAATCCCCTTAAAAATGTAGGGGATGTCGATGTAGCGTCCCGAGGCTTCTCATAAGATGGAAGAAGGCATAAGTGAGGTTAAGATACATGTAGCCCGAAGTCGACAGGGCAGATGGGGCCCGAGCGTGGCCCGAAGGCCAGCCCACGTTTACGGGGGCCAAACAAATTCTAAAGTGACCGCCAAACGTCAGGTAGTCACATAAACAAAGCATAACAGCTGAGTGCTCAGACAGCCATATGGGCATTTACAGTGGTCAAAATTCTGTCAATATCCAACGCCTAGTGACTACCTTTGTAATTCTTCGTTTAAGTGACCACTTGGCGTTTGGGAGTTACTTTAGGATTGTCTGGCCCTTGTACGCGTGTGCTGACCTTCGGGACAGGCCCAAGACCATTTGACCTGTCGTCCTTGGAACACATGTATCCAGCTGCACCTACTGACTCCTTATACCTGCTGTGGCGTCCTGAGTATTCCTGGCCTTTATAAGAAGCCAGTAAGTGCAGCTGGATACATGTATTCTGAAGACAGCAGGGCAAATGGGCCTGGCATGGCCCAAAGGCCAGCTCACGTGCACAAGGCCTGACAAATCCTAGAGGGACCGCCAAACGTTATGTGATCCCATAAACGAAGTATTACACCGGCTAGGAAGTCTCAGGATGCTATGTTGATTGCAGCGGAAAGCGAGCCCGACAATTTTTTACAACTTTAAACCGATGTGTATCTCTCTGCGGCTTGTTCCTCGTTGGTCGTTCGTTAAAACTGACAGTGTTCGAAAAAATCTACTGCCCAACAGACACCGCTGTCTTACTAGCATCCTACGTTTGTGTTGTTAAATATTGCCAATTAATCGACTGATTTCCGGACAAGCCGACGAGTAATGGTTCTTTAGTATGATGCAATGCTTCAGTACCTACAAATCGCATAGGATCTGGAGATGTATGTTGCTTATTCTTGGTGTCGATGCTCTGGGTTGGGTATCTATGTTCCTGATAGTCTATTCGACCCCAAAATCGGGTTCCCTTGGCCGGAAAGTCGAAACCTCTCTTTTCACGGCAAGAAGTTCATAATCCAAAGGTATTCAACTTTTAGTGGAGAATTCCAAGATCAAAAAGTCCATGTTGGCGTTGTGCACCGGCAATCATGAGCTATGCATGCATAAAAGGAAGTCTGACTCTACCGAAGTGCAATAGATGAAGATAAAGGCGAAAAGAGGACGTGAATTGAGGGAGGCGCATTTACCTTAGTGACGGAGAATCCCTGAATCCTTCACAAAAAAAGGATTTAGATGAACGTCTGTATTTGGTTTCATCTTATTCCCGTGTCCCACAGACAAGCTATTAACAAGTGAAGTTACACCGCCGTGAACTATCTGGAAAAGTTTAGTGTCGGATTTTCCCGTTCAAAATCCGTGTTTAAGGGACAGTGGCTCATCTCGTTTTCCCTGTAACATATATAATTTAGACCATAGTTCCACCGTCTAGTCCTGGAAGTAATTGATGGTCGACAGATGTATGCACCCCCGAATCTGGATGTCAGACCGAACGTAATTCCAGATTCATTTGAAGTTGCCAAGGAGATCAGGTCCGGTTCCTCAGTCTGATGCTATTTGTTGACTGGCGCTGTTGGCTCGTGTGTGCTTTGTTGTAGTACCGAATATGTTGTGATGGCTGGTGCGTGAGGTGTACCAAAGGGGAGCGCCGAGGACGCGGCTCTAAAGAGGAGAGGGACGGTGTAATACATTGTTTATGTGATTACATGAGATTCGACGGTAACTTTAGGATTTTTTGGTCCTTATACATGTGTGCTGGACTTCAGGCCATGCCCAGTTTCATTTGCCCTGTCGTCTTAGGAACGCATGTATCCAACTGCACTTACTGACATTTTATACTGGCCAGGAAGTCTCGGGACCCTGCAATCAAATCTCTATATATATAATTTGTGGATTCTATGAGTGTGTTACTCTGGCTGCCATATTAATCATTACTGGGTTAGCTAATATTCATTTCGCGGCAAAGCCCAAACTGAAGCCCCCTGAATCTTTCTATTTGGTAATATAGTTCATAAGACTAACCCAAAAGGTTTTTTATGTATGCAAAAGGGAAAGAGGCTGACATCCAAATGGCCAAATGCAGGCCTACCCAGAAGAAGCCATATGAACACAGAAATGACTGAAGATATATAGGCAGGATAATAGGTGCAGTGTTACAATACATATGCAGGCCTTGTTAATTGATTGCTATAGTGGAATTGTCAAAGTCTCCCATGTAGTACTTTATTTGGCTACTTACACGTGTGGAATTGACTTGAAAAGCCACAATGCATATAGAATGAAGGTGTTGAATGACAAATACTGTCAGAATTTATTTAACATAATTTTAAACAAACAGATGATGCCATGAAAAAGGCAAATATACTTGGTGAATTACAACAAATTAGTAGCCTTTTAAGCATAAAATCAAGATGAAAATGATGTTTGCGACACCCAAGTCCCTGTTTGTCTTTAGCCTCATCGCCATTGGCCTTTAAGATCATATCAGCTCCGTCATATTTAACTAATAATGCCTTATAGTTCCGAATTCCTTTCAGAAATAAAGGTTTTATCCAGCAATTTATGATATCCATCAATTAGGAACTCGTTAAAGCAAAGCTTAGCGAGCTCGGAGCTTTTGCTGACGAAGAATTGCCGGACTACATAACAGTAATGGTTGCAAATAAAAAGAAGCGTAGCAGCATGGTCAAGGACTTGCAGCTCTTTCTAGGGAATCAGACAGAGCTGTTTACGGACTGGTAAGGCGCTGTTAATTTATTTGCCTTTTGAGGCTTCATGATGTTCTAGATTCGAGAACTCAGCAAAGAAGTAGTTGTGGTGACCTCGTAATTGTTTTGCTTAGGCTCCAAAAAAGATGCAGCTGGTGAAAAGTCGTGCTTGAAGCAGAGCAAGAGCCAGAAAAAAGAAAGGTCAGGGCGATCTTCGCATCGGTCGGTGTCCTCGAGTAAATCTAGGCGTACTAGGTCTCGTTCTCCCATCACATCAGTCAAGCCATCTTCTGAAGAACCCATTGTGGCTGATGTGGTAAACGTTCAAACTGATGAAAGTATCATGGATCGATTTGCTTTAAATATTTTAGACGAATTCACTGAAGAGAACTCTCACTCTCTTTCCGGTGACGGTAAACGTGATTCTGTTCTGAAACCAACAGAACAACGGCGAGTTGTTAGCACCTCAAGTCTTGGTAGCAAGTCCACCCAGAAGTCTTCTGAAGAGCTTCCAGCTGTCCGCTCTGTTGTCAAGGTAAATCTTCGATTTTAGCTTCTCTTCAATGATTTTATGTCTCACTCGAAATTTTGGGAGGTCTACTAACAGCTGGGTACGTTCTACATCACGGCTACCTCTGGGTCTGTAATACTTCTAATAACACTCATTTTCAAGTCCCATTTCCTCAGCCTGCGACAGTTTTTTCTCTACTTACTATAAGCTATTGAAGTAAACATAGCACTAGGTGGCGAATGTTCCAACTGATGTCACGTATAAAATGTACTCCTAACATTTCAGGTTTCAACAAATGCTCCACCTTCGCAGTCAAGCAATATTGCAACGGCTACGTCGGCAGCCGTTGGTGGTATGCTCCTGAAACGTGCAATGAATGAGGCTCGAGCCAGCACTGCTCAAGTTCAAGAACGACCTGCCGCCGTTGTTCGTGGTCAAAAACGGCCTATTGAAAAGTGAGAGATTTCGTCTTATTTCTTCTTTTTTGGAATATTCGATTGTAATGAAGCTGGTGGCTTTATAAGAGCCTTTTAAAGTGTTCTCATCTCCTTGCAAATTATTGTCGCTGTAATCTTGATTTGAATACATTAAAAGAAGTACACTTTCTGGGCTATTCTTCTGGTATAATATTAAAACATCTCACACTTAAGCAGTACTACGAACAAGAATTGAAAAGACTTTAACTGTAAGTAGCTTTGAGCAGATCTTGATATCATGCATCTTCGTCTCGTTGTCACCTGCGCAACACCTCTGTAGGATGAAGTTTCGTATCTTCTGCTAAAGTAGACATACATTTGTTTTTTTTTCTTACGCAACATGGTTCCTTCTTAATTGGCACTTTAAAAATCCATTTTTTTCCCAGATCAGAGACTGCTTCTGTGTCTCAGGAGAAGACGGCAGTGAGCGTGAATGAAGTAGATCTAGTGGAAGTGCCGACGAAGATGACGCGATTTGTTGTAACCATGGGTGAGGAGCCGTTGTTGTTGAAGCCAAGTGTGAAGTCCCGATTGGGACCGCGTGTCGTGGCGCCCATTACCAACACATCGAACAGTGTTGAAATGCTTGACGCTCGCGAAATCCTCATTGCCAAGAAGTCTCAAGTCAAGTCGCCTCGTATGCAGATCATCCTTGGTGATTCCTTTGGTGAAGATGAGGAGGAGGATGGGGGAGACGGAGTTGAGAGTGATGCCAATGCTATCTTCGCTTTCGAGAGTGGTGACGGGAAATCAGAGGACCCGAAACCTGGCAGAAGCAACATCCCTAGGCAAGGCTTTGACCCTGAATTTTTTGGCGATTGTCTTAAGACAATTCTTAATTTTCATTGATGCTGGAAGTAGTACCGAAAGATATGTAGCATAATTGAATTCATGCATGTTAGATATGAGTGCTCTAAGTTGATTTATTACACCGCAAAATGTTCGACTTCTTTGGAAGATTAAGCATTGTTTTTCGGAAGCATTACGATTTCTGAGTAGTTGAGTCTGTATAGACTTTTTTTTCAAGTCACTTCTAATCCGCTCAAAGTTTGTGGATGGATCTGGTAAAATTTTACATGGTCGACTCGCATGCTCACCTGCGCATTATTCTTTTCTGTGAATTGTGTTATCTAAACCTGCTTTATTAACCTTCATGCTTGGTGCTTACTACTTTAGCTCTCTTCAGCGCTGTAAGTATTGGCCTAATTGTCGCAACAAGGAGAATTGCCAATACATCCATCCTAAGGAGGAGTGCAAAGCCTTCCCTTCATGCAGATTTGGCGATCGTTGTCTTTACATTCATCCTCCTTGTCGCTATGGTGCCCAGTGCTCGCGACCCGGCTGCGCATTTTCTCACACAGGTCAGGATATTTAGTGTTTTTGCTCTTCTCTGTTTTTGTATTAGAATTTTCGAGCCGTTTACTTTGTTTTGAGGTAAGTTTGAGGACTGCTATATAGCTATATCCTTTAGTTGATGCGATCGTAGTTTTGTTTTTAAGCGATATAATCTGAGCACAATGCAGCAAAGGTTTGCAGCTGTGTGAGCAGTTTATTGGGCCATAATCTGAAAAAAAGTGTAATTTATTTCTAGGCTATTAGCTCTTCATTAACAAAAGTACTCCAAAGTCTGCGCGTAAACTTCAGTGCAATGAGACTTGAACAGACGCCGCATTTTTATCCATTATAGGCCGGTTTGGCTACACAGTTGGTATTATCTGCCTTTGATGAAGTAATAGTGGACTGCCGAGTGGAGTACACTTCTAACGTTTTTTTTACTTTTGCCTACAGACTCCACTGTCTCATCACTCATTCCGAAAGTTGTATGTCGCTACTTCCCTCACTGCAAGCTACCCGCAGGCACTTGTCCATTCTATCACCCTCCTGTGCCCGTGTGCCGTTTTGGCGCGGCGTGTCTGAACAGAGGCACCACCTGTCCCTTCGCGCACCCTATACCGGCTGCCAAACCTAAGGCTGGCCTCGTACCCATACCCTCAAGTAAACTTAAGTGGGTTGCCCCGGGGAAGTCAGCTACTTTTGCCGCTTCCACCACCTCCATGAGGAAAATGTCCCCTTCCTCGTCCGAGAAAATAGCTCGACCCACCACAACCGCAACCTCAATTTCTGCAGAGCCAACGTCAGCTGAAATCTCTGGTTAATGCTCTCATCGTGAGTTAAAGTGCATCATGATACAACATTTTCAGAAGTTTATTAACCAAGCTTTGTTCTTGTGGTTCTTGCTTACTCGTTTGTTCTATTTAATTTGCGGCGTGAAATCTTCGCTGACACTCTGTAATAGCCGAAGCACCTTACATACTACCCCCATAGATTTCATTTGTCCATGTGCAATCCGGCACCGTTCTTGAGTTACCCCGTCTTCAGCTTGGAACGCATTATGGGACTGCACAGTTGGCATGATGAGGCGCTTGTTTTGTTTTAAGCCTTTTTGCCTGTCGTTATTTCATTCTTGCACAACGTACTATCAAGGGATTCCTCCTTTTATCAAGGTTCAAAGTAATCCTCTGATTCGGCTTAATAACAGTTTTTCTTTGTTTTAGGTGTCTTCGTCGATTGTGTCGCTTCATGTCAATGGATCGACTTTTGCGCGTACTTATAATAAATAAAGCGTTTTGTTAATATCTTCAGTCGAACTATTGGTGCCTACTCTACTCTAGTTGCTATGAGCGTTCGGAAATTATTTGTGTGGGTTTTCAGGCGCTCTTGGTAACCGAAAGGTGCACTTGTTTTCCACTGAAAGTCACACCTTCCTAGAAGTTAGTTCTTTTCGTTAATTTAAAAGCATGGATTTGGTGAGCACTTAAGTGTGCAGAAGTTGGTGACATCTTTGCACTTCCGTTGATGCACTTCGTTCGCTCTCTCACCCTCTTCGGCTGCGCGCCCATTCTGTGTTGTGGCCTGCCACTGTACTGCTAGCCTGATAAATAGTAATCTATGCGATCCTGTCACCAACCCATTGCTATCTTGAGGATGGATGGAGGCGCTGAGATAGCAGCTACAGCTGCAGCGTGTCTCGTGCGCGAATAGCTTCGTGGACCGAATGGTCTCATCGATTGTAGTAAGGATTTTGGCGGAAGAATCCGGAAATGAGATCTTTGGTTTTTGGGAGTAGTGCATTGTGCTTCTTTTGTCTACGTAATCGTGGCAGGCTTGTGTGGAATCTGTTCAGAGTTCTGAATTCTTGGATCTCTGGAATGCTTTGAATGAACGTCCCAACATACATAGGTGAATCAGTTTCCATTTCCTCATGGTAATTTCCTGTGTCCAGTTTTATTTGTATATCGGTGGATTTCCTCTCTGTGTTGAGGAGAAATGGTTGAAACATAAAACACCTTTTAAAAATTCTAAATCTCGGTCACGTTTAGTGATGAGGACTGAAAGTTTTCGCTGTTCTGCTTAGAAGCTGGCACAATTATCCACATGCTTAACCTATGGATCGACGTAACTGCAATTGAGATACATTTATGTTGAATCGGTACATAAATTGTTTGCGCCGAGTAGGCTGTCCGACAGTTTTGGGTAAACTCGAAATTGCCCCTCAAGCTCTTGTAGCAATGTTAGGTAGAAAATAACAATTTGTCATTCAATCCCAATTTCTGAATATCTATTTGTGCTAAAAGGTCGTTTACGGGATCTTTACACGTATCTCGGTAGTCAGGTAACTAGTGAGTTCAAGCCCTGGTGGGAGGACTGATGTATTTGCATTACTCAACGGCGGCTAATCGGCGGCGGTGGAGTCCAAGACTTCGACGTCAAGGTCTTGTAACGTATAATTGGAGGGAGAAGGTGAAGCTTCTGACGCATCCATTTATTGTGCTAAAGGGAGTATTCATGCTCGTCTCCAGAGTGACAAGCGCAATCAATCTGGACTCTTGCCATTTTAGCATCGCTGCATACTTATCCCCTGGCTAGGAAAAGAGCAAAGCCGCAGCATCCTTACCTTCGTTGGCGATGTCCTTACAACAGACCTGCGCGCATGGGTCCAGAAAACGGACTCAAACATTAGTCCACCCGCTATCATTCAGAGAATCACAGCATGCGCCGCATCATCTTGGACGAATTTACTGCCATCACCCATCATTAATAAGAGTGGAAGCGCTGTGCTAATGCGGACACTAAGGAACCAAGCACTTTTCATGGTCAAGCTAGGAATACCCACTGCACAACTTTATTTTTTCCCTTTTTAAACAGTACCTCTTTTTACGTAGTCAGAAATAAAAAGTGTAAAAGACAAAATGTAAAACCTTGTCCATGTGACTGCCCGATGTCTGGCGGTTAATTTGCTATTCGCCATGCCTTTGTGCGTGTAAACCAGCCTTCAGTTCTCTCTTTTCCTCAAAACATGTATTCAGCCCAACTCAATGCCTTCTTCTTCCTTCTATTTGGTTTATCAATGAGACCAATTTCATGCCTACTCTCCACTTATCACTTACATTGTCTTTATTTGAAGTTTCCAATTCGTCTAATATTAATTAGGTTCAAATAAAATTAAAGTGCGTGAATTTCTTTGGTTTGGTTCAATACTGTTAACTGCAACAGTGATGAAATGCGCTAATAGAGCAAACAAGATTGTTCTTGAAACTCAATATTAAATATATGGTAAGCTGTTTATGATGCTTAGTGTAACGCGTAGTAAGTTTTTAAAATGATCTTGTAGATGGGAGGCGGGAAAGCAGCTCTGAAATCTTGCTTTGCGGAGTGTAAGATGGTTTGCTTTGACGTCGCTTACACTTTTCTTTTCTTTCCTTTCATCCTTCACTCTTGCAACCAGTAGAACGCAGAACAAGGTTGCACAGAGATCTTCCCCTGAAAAACCCCGGATGAAACGCATTCCCTATTCTCTTCTGAGCTCTTTTATACGATTTTCTCAGTGAGACATCAAAAGTCGAAGTATCTCCCACTCTCGATATCGACCAGCGCTGGGAAGAGTTATCCAAGTTTGCCTTTATTCTGAGGGAGCAGTTTCTTACCCCTAGATCTGTTCGATCTTCCTCTGAAACCTAGCAAGGATGATGAAGAGATTACAAAGAGCCTTCAATTCCTTAAAGAACGGTCCCTCAACGACTAATTCCCTCAATGGATCTCGGTATGAGGGTCTGCTAACTTCAGAAAGGACATTCACTCGCTTGGCTTTGCGGAACGACTCCCTTCCGTCGGATCACAGAAACTCAGTCGACTTGTTGGAATAGTGACGACCAAACATTGAGAATTGCAGGTTTGAGGTCGTCATTCAGAACTTCCCGTGTATGGACCAAACTCTCTGATTGATGATATGCTCTTCTATTAGACTTCCTTGAATCTGGTGGCCCCCATATCTCGTTGTTATGACTTCTTTCTTATGCGACTCATGCATTCATGTGGGTGTCAAGTAAAGTGGAAGATAAAGCATGCATTTGCCTTCTGAACTGGGAGCGACTGGGTCTTTATTTGAGTTCACAGACTTTTCCGATGCCTTGTAGCGAGATGCAGATCTGCCCGTTGATTACAAAGGTACGCGCATCGGAGGGAAGGAGGATCCTGGTAAAAGGATAAGATCCCATAGGAGTTACGATCAAAAGGAGAACTAAAGCGCAAATTTTATTATGCCTGGAGTTCGCTTGGGATGTGATAATGGGTTCGGGTTCTCTACGAAGGTCTCAAGTAATCATGGAAATTGTGAGGCATCATCATCATGATGATCAAATCCCCAATGTGGGTGTCTCTGTCTCCCATTCTGGAAAAGATACAGGTGACATCTACAATTCTCTATTCGCTGCAGCGATCTCTTCTCTCAATCGAAACAAGCTACAAAATGTGGAGGAAAGGACTGTGCTCACATCTAAACAACAACTCAGAAACCAAACCCCTATGATAACCACTCAGACGCATACAACTCCATCTCCTAGACGAAGTACATTGTCTCGCCGATGAAAAGCTTCGTGACGATGCCATGGGGTCTTTTGAGTCACCCTGGGCATTCCCCATCGCACTAGTGAAGAGGACCGACGGTATTCTACGCTGGTTGTTGATTTTATGAAACTGATAAAGAAGGATGCTTTCCCTTTGCCATACATTAATGACCCACTGGGCTCTTTGCGAAGGCTGCGTGGTTTTCTAAGCTAGATTTGAGATTCAGCTACGGGCAAGTAGAAGTGGTAGTAATAAAGGAAAATAGATTTCATCGCATCGCGTAGGTTTTTCGGATTCCAAAAAATGCCACTTGGACTACAACGAAGCGGCTACTTCAACGACTAGAACGGACAGCTTTGCGCGGTCGCTTCTCGGGAAACTGCATTATCTACTTAGAAAACATTCTCATTTCTGGTAGAGATATCCTACAATAGAGCTGGTGTTGAGCCGTCTTCAGTAAGCCGAATCGGCGTTAAACCGGGAGAAATGCTGTTTCCGCCGGAGATCATTTACGATCCTGAAGCACGCGATCTAGTAAGAGGGGACGACGATCACGGTAGACCATACAAAACAGGTGCAGACTGGACCAACGCCCGCTAATCGAAGCAACCGTTGCAACTTTCGCGGTTTGGCTTACTATTAATAGTGTATGGTCAAAGGTTGGCATTGTGGACGGTAATAAAATGAAAAGGGGAACTGTGCGATACATATTTACTTGTTTAAAATGCTCCCTGTTGGTGGAAAGCGCTGTGTTGGTTATGAAAACAGTGGAAGGATTCGCGAGTCAAAGAATGCCCTTTTTGAATGAAAGCTTGCTTGAGTAATTCTCCACAGCACTGGTCTACATCGGAGGTGTAGAGCACTCTCACTTCCAATGCTTTTCTAAGAAAATCATAGGGAATGGCTGGGAGGAAAATAGGAACTCTGTGTTTTATTTGAAAGCCCAATTCTTTACTTTATTTTTAATAACCATTCTCCGAAATTCAATTCTTTGTTAAGGGGTCGAAAGTGCGCTGACGCTGCTACCAGCATGGCCTCCTTCTTATTCTCTGGACTTCTTCTCTGGGTTCCTCCATTTACCAAAGCCTAAAATTCCATCTGTGCCAAAGTGACATGGGAGAGGAGCGATTATTACCGCGGCACAAGACTCAAGTTTTTCAAATGCTTCCAAGCGAGTGACGTTGGTGACGCTGCTTGGCTGGTTCTCTGGATAATTGGCATTCGTTCTACTCATTCTAATCTATTAGGCCCTTAGCCATTCCTCCCTAAATACATGCATTCATTCATTCATTCATTCATTCATTCAAATTTCATGCTTTCAATTACCGAGTTGGAGCTTTTGCGGCGCTAGAGTCCATAGAGTGATAATGAGACCAAACAGCAGCGAGTGTTGGATGAGAAGTTCACTGCCTTTCGACAGCTATATGCCAGGGCCAATTTTTATACCAACTGTCAGGTTCAGGATACTCAATTTACAGACGAGGTCATGGTGTACCGTGCCGAGACTTCCCACAGGGTAAAAGAAGGCGCTAAGTGAGGCTGAATGCATGTATTCCAGGGAGAACAACGGGACTAAACCTGACCTTGACCCGAAGTCTAATTCATGCGCATAAGGGCCAGACGAATCTTGGAGTAACGCCAGACATCGAGTGGTCACATAAACAAAGTATTACACTGGAGTTTCCAACACGTTTTTGTATTGTAACGAGCTCTGTAGCGTCCCGAGATTTCCCACATGGTAGAAGAAGGCAGTAAGTGAAGCTGGATACATGTATTCTAAAGTGGACAAGGAAAGACAAATCCTAAAGTCACCGCCGAACGTCAGGTAGTCACATAAACAAGGTATTACAAGTTCTACAATGGGTACTCTTAAGACATTGAATCTGAAGTTCTTAGCCTAAATTCACGTGAGCTGTATGATTTGTGCCTTGTAGGCAGGAAGCGAGCTCTCATTTAAAGCGCCGTACTTGTCAAAAACACCGGCGTGACTTCGGGAGGAGGATAAAATCCTCATGCACTCAGTTCCTTACAGAGTGTCTGCCTAATGGAACATACAGAAGAAAACAGATCTTGAGAAGTCAGTAAGTCAGTAAGGTGAGGTTCCAATATTTGTAGCGGCTATTGTACATTAGTATATCGACGCAGCACAGAATTGCTTTTTCCGGATAGGATGGCTTTCTGGTTTTCTTAGTCCATCCTAGATTTATGCATTTAGTCGATTATCATGTCTTTTAGTGTCCACTTATGCGCAGAATCCAATTCATGAAGCACGCCATCAATCCTGCTTTAAATTACTCATACGAAGTATATACAACCCAATCAGACATTTTCTCTTAACGTAGCGAGATTCAGTAAACTTTCTTGCATTAGAAAGCTGATAATTAGGCTTTAGACCACAAATGAGTAACTTTGTTTTGTGGCGCTGAAATTTGGTCCTAGCCGTTTTTCCCCTGATTGGCTGATGCCTCGATAACACGAGCATCGTGTCTGGGTAGTCGATTTTCAGTATGGTGAGCTATTGTTGCTAGTTTCGGCCAGGTTTACTGTCTACATGCCTCATAAATTTGTTAGTATCAGTGAAGTTTTCATTTGCGGTTCAGTTACCTTCCAAACAATCATTTGCTTAGGATTCCATTGACCTTCAAGGCGTTTGTTGAGATGTTTTATTTATGGGATCGCTCCCATCATCAGTAATACTACTCGTCTTGTATCAATTTGTTGTTTGTTTGATTTTATACGCTGTTTTGTTCTTGGACGGCCCATGCATTTAATACCGGAACTATTGCAGCCTCAGTAGCCAATACTGAGTACTCGCTTTTCACAAGTATTTTTTAAATGGAAGTCAAATCGTCGCAAAAGTTTCAATCTTTGGCGTCTGCGTGGTCGCCGAAGCAATAGGGGCTCTTGGAACTCCTCGAAAGTCCATCGTTCGATCGACGATGCGTCTTTAGCTCCCAGTAATCCGTCCGTCTTGGACAAAGGGCCTGTTTTACTTGCTAAACATCCTCAATCCTGCCCATATCCTGGTTGGTTATTGTATTTCCCAGGATTGGTCTTTGAGCCTGACAGCGTCGCTGCGAAATATACCAAAGTATGCCCTTGTTTACTCACATATTTGCATAGGTCCTCGTCGAGTTCATTGAAAAGGAATGTCTCTCAGAGGCAACTAATGGCACTTCTCCGTGCTCCTTAATCGATTGGACAGCGGTGGAGGAGTGTTCATTTATTAACGTTGACTTTGGATCCCTTAGGTCGTCATCACTTCTGGTACAGGAGCTACCTGGCTGGCCTCCTGAGCCTGACATTAAGCAGATGTTCGATGCCAAACAGTTACTCTCATCGATTGGACTTGCCGTTCATACAGTAGCTACCAAAAAGCTGTGTGTCACTCATGCGAATTCTTGTTAGTGAACTTAGGCTTTGTTTATGCACTAGAGGCACTCACCATTATTTGGCCTCGATTTTATTATAGTTGACTCGAGTAAGGAAGCGAAATTACATTACATAGCTGCTCGTCTGGTGGATCATCACCTCTTAATTCCGATGCGTACTTTGAGGGCGCATCATCTTGGGAATCTGGTCTCGCTTCGCGCAGCAGTGGCTAGAATTGGACCGGTGAGGTTTTGTAGCAAATTACACACTTGTTAAACTGCAGATTCGGCCCCTCTGTTGTAGACTCTGTTTTCGATGCGCACGTTGTGAAAGTGAGCAAGTTTTAGTGACTGAAGAGACTGGCTGTTTTGTTAATCCAACAAAGTGTCCGGAAAAAGGATGTCGTTCAAAAGTATTTTATCCCTCCTTCTCCTCCCCATCTACAGTTGTCATCGATACACAAGTACGTCCTCATTTATCACTGGATATTGTTTTAAGTTGCTTGAACTAAAACTTCTAAAATTTACTTTTCGCTCAGATACTACTTTTACAAGAATCAGATGAAGATGAAAATTATATGGATTATCCATCAACAACCGGCCGGGTCCCACATAACATCATTTGCTTCCTTGATCGAGACCTTGTTGACACCTGTGTACCCGGTGACTTCGTCCATGTTTGTGGTGTAGTTAGCCTCCTTTCAGCCACAACCGACACTACTTCTTTTTATTCTGGTGGAGTTCGCTGTCCATTCACTTCTGCACAGGAAGTACCCGGTGGTAAGACGAACGTTTTCAATCTCTGCTTGCGCGCGAATAATCTGACGAGAATCTACAGCCGAGCTGGAGAAGGCAGTGACTGTGCAAAAACAGCACAATGCCTGACTACGCGTCGTCAGGATTCCTGCATTAACGAGGCAATTACTGCGAAGAATCTGAGCGGCGTGAACGATATCCAAACTGCAGGTAGTATTTCTTGCCGCTTTGCTACGCTTTCAGCTCTTCTGTTTTTATATGCTGTTGAAACGCGTTCTTCCAGCATTTATATTTTTTTAGATATACACTTTTCACTAAGTGATCTATATGCAATTCGCGGAATTGCGGAGGAATCACATCTCTTTAATCTCCTCATTGCTTCCTTCTGCCCCTCAATATGCGGTCGAGAACTTGTGAAGATGGCCATCTTGTTGGCTATTTTCGGTGGTTCGGCGAATTCTTGGGGTCTCCGGGCACAACTCCCAAAAAAAAACTGTGAAAAGTCTCCCGACTTATCGATGTCCTCAAGTGAGGAGGATGAGGTGACTAACGATGCCTTAAGCATGGAACTTCCGTCTGCTCCACCTGGTGCTTCAACGATCAATGAGGATACATTTGTGCGACGTAGCTCCTCACACGTTCTTTTTGTGGGTAAATAGTTTTGTCGACCGGATTTTCGTTTTAATGCGCCACTTCAATTCGACTCAACAGAAAGTACGCAGTGCTTAACCATCGATTGCCGTTACCTTCTTCGGTCTTAAACTTATGAATGTCTAGATGCTGGTCTCATAATACCTTAGGTGATCCAGGCATTGGAAAAAGTCAGTTACTGCGGGCAGCCGCCAGTGTGGCACCTCGGGCTGTCTACGTCTGTGGCAACACTACATCAGCTGCTGGTCTGACGGTGAGTGCCTGCCGAGACAATTCATCCTTCGGATTGGAAGCGGGAGCTCTCGTACTCGCTGATCAGGTAGCCCCTTATGCATTTTTGTACACAGACTGAGCTTTTACCACTTCCCCAATGTTTCAAGATACGACATTGCCTTCATCATGAAATGATATTCTTCAGGGCATCTGCTGCATCGATGAGTTCGATAAGATCTCTTGTGATCCAGCGGCACTTCTGGAAGTCTTGGAGCAACAGACCGTTTCAGTGGCGCGTGGTGGTTTCGTCTGCAATCTGGCAGCTCGCACTTCTGTCCTTGCTGCTGCCAACCCCGTCATTGGGCATTACGACTTCTCTAAGACAATCTATGAAAACGTCCGCATTTCAAAGTCTCTCATTTCACGGTAACCCTTCATTTCCGCCTTCTTTGGTAAAACTCGTGCAAGTGAATTCCACAATCCGTCAGACTTTTCACTACGGTGTAGGCAGAGACATTGGTTTTTTCCTATAAAAAGAGACTAACGTGTCATGCCTAGTGAGCTCGACTTTTAGCGACGCTGTCTCACCCCTAGGTTTGATTTAATCTTCATTTTGCCGGATCGACCATCAGAAAGCCTCGATCGACGTTTATCAGAGCATGTCCTGGCGCTCCACATGGGACAGAGTATGAATCGAGACGACGTCGATTCCATAGGCCTCTCTGTCGCATTAGATGAAACCGAAAGTGGTGCAAGTTGCGCTGATTTGTCCCTTGAGAACCGTTTACGCATCGGAACTGGCAGGCGACGACTCATTCCTCCCCACCTCTTTCGGAAGTACATTACTTATGCAAGAGCCTACGTTCATCCCAGGTCAGTTGTCGTTCGGCCTATGCAATGCCGGCAGAAGTTTTATATCCACTCAATTAGCTATTGGAGGTCTTTATTTATCCCTAGGAATGCCTCAAGGATAGAGCTTTTTGTCATTTGTTGCAATTTTTTGGCATTAAGCAGTTAACAACGATCGATCTGTTTAAGCATTCCCCTCACAACACCGTAAATTGTCGACATCTTATTCACTAATTTCTGTAGCATTCTTCATGACCTGGCGCATGGGATCTTTGTGAGCATAATGCATCCCTTGGGAGATGTGTAGCACGATCAGCTTTTGAAGGCTTTGTTCCTCTACTTTCTCCATCTGTTATGTAGTAAGTTACAGCAGTCAGGAATCAAGACAGTTTCGCATTAAACGCGGTCGACCGGTTTTTATGGCCTAAAGGTCGAGAGTAAGCCGAAGGTGCTTGACGCACATGAAGGGTATTGTATTGACAGACCGATGTATAATTGATATGTAAGCGATTATGCTTTATACTTTTCAACGAGTGATATCGGGTCGATGCAGTCTCACCTTTGCTAAAAGTTGCATAATTTTTTTTTGAGTAACTGGTGTTGGTGATTATTTCGACGTTATTATCACACTGAGCCGTGAAATTTTCAAATTCGTTAGGATGACTCCGGAGGCAGCTCAGTTTATCCACGGGTTTTATCTAAACCTCCGAAAGCGCAAGAAGGAGGAAAACGATCTATTTCAGGTTACAATTCGTCAATTGGAGTCTCTCATTCGTTTGTCATCAGCCCGAGCCCGAGCTGAATTGCGTGAGGAAATAACACAACAGGTAACAAATTATTTTGCTTTCACTTGTCTACTCATATAAACCCTCAAACAATCGCTTGTGGACTTACCTAGGACGCTCAAGATGTGTGTGATCTCATGTTGGAGACGGGCTACGGCACATCACAGCCCTCCGACTTCAACAATGCCATTTCAAACAGCTTTACATCAACCAAGAAGCGTAAAAACGCGTCTGCTACGGGTGTTGCAGCCACTAAGCGTCTTCTTTCCGCTTTGCATGTGAGTAGCTACCTCTTTTCTCCCTCTTTCATTTGCGACTTAAGCTCAACATTGACTGCCACTGGTTTAGCGTGAGGCCTCTAGACCAGGTGCGAGTCGTATCTTTACGATTCAGGAGATCGCTGGGATTGCAGCTCAAATCGGTCTCTCTGGCGATGATAGCATTCTCTACCAGCGTTGCACCCCAGGTGGTACTTTGAGCGTCCTTATTGACAATCTAAACAATATTGGGGCGCTTCTGAAGCGTGGGGTGGACCAATACAGCCTCGTCTGACCTGTCTACCTGTTCATTTGTATACTCCTTGTGTACTAACTTTGTCTTGTAGAAATTTGAGCGTGCCAGCGTAGTTTTGATAACAATCAATAAAGCTCTCGCATGAATACTGGTTTCATTGCTGCGTCAGTGGTCCTTTCAGTTGCAGTGATGAGAAATTGTCAAAAAATCATCTCGAGACGGAGGTTACTTCGTGGTCATGGTGCGTTTGACTTTCCCATTCGGTGATGGGAGGCATGAGACTTGGCTAGCATACTTTTACTCCGCCATAAATGGAGATGAAACTCTGCAATGGCTCAGAGGTCAGCCAATTTAACAGATGCGCGATTGTCTTCAGAGTTACTGCCGCCCATACAAAGCAGTTAGACTGACAACGCTACAGGAGCAGATTCCTGCGGTGTAGATATGGAGTGCACATTTCAAAATAGAACTTAGAAGTCTGTTACATGCTTTAACAACAAGATCATGACGTTGTTTTCCGGCACACAATTACTGCCAAATAATGATCGTTGTGAAATGATTCAAGTGAGGAGGTGGTTGTTTGTGGTTTTGTACTACCTTAGCAAACAAATCTCAACAGCCTGGGGCATGCTCGCAAAGTCTCGGCTCTACGGCGCAGCAGGGACATAAGTCCAACACTACCGCACTAACCTTGAAAAAGACTTAGGAAACAGCAAGGGAGCTCATAACGCTTGATGCTCTCATCAAATCATAACTTGGATCAGCCATCACTGAGGTAATAGTCAACTTATATTGTCTCAAAGTAGTTAACATTAATGCATTTAGAAAGAAGGAGAGGAGAGTGAGCCTTCGCCTGGCTCACAAGTCAGACCACACAACCAATTTAATGATAACTATCAACCTGACCACCAGTCATATAGGCAGTCCACCATACCACCTTCCGCATTTCTCATCTCCTCTTTTGAGCACATCTCCCTCGCTC